>JAECUM010015359.1:0-53104 GCA_016617855.1 Megalonaias nervosa
TTTGAACTTTGTTTGGTCTTCGGGAGTGTGACACCAGGAAGGATATCCGCTAGCTTCTTGTTTCAGTTTCAAAAAGGCATTCACGTAGTCTGCAAAAATGCCTTTTTGAGTCTCGTCGCCCTTGTGGTATTTTTCTGTCTTGGGGAAAGTGGTAAATTTCGTACACTTCTAACAGTTGGTATCCCAAGTCCAGAGCTTTAAACAATTCCACGCTGACCCACGTTCCCGTCAAGGCTCGTTCTTCCTGAGTGTGCTGACAAGGGTGATCTTGGTTGCACGTTTCAGCACAAGTACGACACAAGGGAAACATCAGTTTTCCTTGGCAATGATGTGGTAAAACGGGATGGTACAAGTTCGTGGGAGGCAAGACTTTACACTTGATCAATCCTTCGTATTGTCGAATATTGTCCACGCCGATGTGTTCCGTCAGCAATTGTGGGTGCCCTGCGGGAAAGTGACAATATTTGCACACGTACGGATACAGAGAACACACGTCCAAGTATTTGATTTCTTCTCCTTTCTCCTCGTCGACTTGGTACAGCAAACAGGTGGCATTCGTCCGCCCTCCGTACAAACTGTTCCGCGGGTTCAGAGGGTCCACCAGCTTGTAACTCTCCACGATGCGCTTAAACTCGGGATCGGTTTTCAATCGCTGATCGTACTCGTGTTCCCACATTTCCACTACTTGGTATCCTTGCTCTTCTAACTTCAAGCGTCGCTGACAAGTGGCCTGGTACAAGTCTTCCATGGTCTGTTGTAAAAACTGGTTTTTAGTTTCACGTTGAGGGTAGCAGATGGGACATCCGTGAAATAAGCACCCGTTAAACTCGTACACAATCTTGGGGTTTTCTAAGTCCCAGCCGTCTACCGAATACCTTCCGATGGTCTTTTCGCCTCCTCCGTTGTGAGCATGTTGGATCCATTTGTCTTCCTTCTCACACAAGTAATGTAACCAACGTAGGGCTTTGACCGAGTATTGACGTTTGACAAAATTGGTCGTGTGAGGACTGATGACAGCTAGGGTGTTTTCGGGCATGAATCGTTGACGATACACTAAGGAACACGCCTTGGCAATGGTACAAGCTTCTTTCAAAGGATCGATCCCTCCGTGTTCCATGAACAGTTCTCGAAATTTTCCACAGCAGCGACGTAAAATGTCTACGTCGGAACGACAATATTTTAACATTTCTTCCTGAAAGTCAAAAGGGTCCGAAGCGTGAGTGTGGTACCATGCGTAGAAAGCTTCTCGTTGTTCGGTACGCATGTTGTCGGGGTCGTAGTAGTGAGCCTCAGGCAAATGGGGTAGAACGGCGTGTTGATTGGCTTCGGTATTGAAAAGTGTGGAAAATAGCCTTTGGCCATTTCTGTCATGCCAAACGTTTTAGGCATGCGGCTCAAAGGCATAGCCAAGTAACTCATTGAATCTTTAAACTGTACTTGTCCCACTTGCATGGAAATGATTTTGCCTCCGTTCAAAGTGACTTTCGGACGTTCGGTACTTTGTTCCGTATAGTATCTCAACAGAAATTGTCCATCGTATCCCGGGAAATTGTGAGCCATCACCGTGGCATGGCGATGACAATCTCCGTAACGTTCGATATCTTCTTGGCTCCACGTCTCGTCGATAGGGTTTAAGATCCATTGGGCAAAATTGGCCAGTGTGTTCGATCCCCGAAAGATTTTTTCACGTCCTCCAGGAATCTTGCTGCAGTAAGGGCAATGAGTCAAGATAGGCTCTTGGATGCACTTCTCGCACGCTCGGTGAGCCACACAGAAATTAGGAATGTGAATGCCAGTCTCTTGCATGCATTCGAAATCGAAAAAGATGAAATTCCCTTTCTTCTTCTGGTCATTCTCTTCTTCTTCTTCATGTTTGAAATGGTATTTTTGAATGTAGCATTGGTGTTCCAAGTCCACGGTTTGGCGACAAATGTGACATCGCTTCTTTCCTGAACAGACGTGCGCCTTGGCATTGTTGGTACGTATGCCTTGTCCACAAGTAGGGCACAATCTCAAGAGCTGACAAGCACATTTCTGCTGTGAACCTTGCGTCTTTAGGTGTTGTTGGTAACAGGCAGGACTGACAAACGTGCGCTGACAAACAGAGCAATGCACTCGTTCTTGTCCTTCGTCCAGACAGGGTGTAGAAGCTAAACATCCTGAGCATTTCGATCCACAATGCTTGTGTTGCTCTCGATTGTTATAGCCATAGTCACATTTCTCACAGTAATAAGTGTATGACAGGAATGCAGTGATACTGGTAATGGCATCAAAATGTTCATCGTGATGATAGACGTGAATGTATTTTCCGTCTTTAAAATCTTGACCTCGAAACAACAGAGGTCCGCGCACTTCTTGAGGGTGAACTTTCAAGGTGTAACGTGGAGCCAAGACGTCTTGCAACTTTTGCATTTCAGGAATGCCACAGGGTGTGTCTTTAGCTAACCCCGCTTGCTGTAACAGGAGTTCTGCTTCTTTTCGTTGTTTGCCTCGGTCCGATCGTTGAATAGTTTTCCAGGCTCTTTTCCATTCTACCGTATCGTTCTTGTTGGCATACGTTTGTCCCACCACGATGGCACGGGCTAAACACATCTTGTCTTTTGGATTGTTAATTTGGACGAGACTACGCTTGAGGTTACGCAAGTTGTCTACCAACATCAACTTTTTTTTACCTGTCCCTTGGGGAAGAGACACGTGGGTCATGTACAGTGTCGCTTTTCCGTCCGTGATGTGAAATTTGTCGTTGGATTGTTGTACGTGTTGAATCTTGTCCATGATTTTGGAAGGTGTCAATTCTGTTGGACTGCTAACTCGATCCAAACGGGAGACTTCAAATTGTCGTGATGAATAGAAAGTCTCAAGCGATCGTCTTCTTTGGCTCGACATTGCCGTTTTAGTGTGGTTAACAAAGAATCCCACACATCGGTGATGAACCCCTTCTGCTTTTTCCAAGGGTACGTCAGACTTGAAATCTTTAAATTTCACTGCGTACGTGTAGGCTGTGGTTCTAAATTTTCTGGAAGAGCGTTTGTCCGTCTCCCGAATGTGGTAGTACTTTTCAGGGTTTACGAATGGTAATGGACTTTGATTTGGTGTAGACTCTTTAGGCTTCGATTCTGGTTCACTCATCTCATCTTCAAAATCGCTGGCATGAATTTGTGCCAAGACTTCAGCTACTGTGCGAGGCGATAAATCACGTTTCTGCCTCTTACTTTCTTCTTCTTCTTTCTTTTCGAAATGATGCGATCGTTTCATCTTGACGGCAAAAAGTCAAATGACTACCTGTGAAACACCATGAACCCCTATATATCTATGTCAGACCAGGGCATATATAAAGGGCTAGTGACTCTCCTCTCAGTATTCATTTCGCTCTCAAGCCGACCAGCACAATGGAAGAACCCACACAGATCGAACTTCTGATTAGAGCATTGCGAGGTGTGATAAGAAAGTTTTCTTCAGACAAGCCGACGGACTACTCTCCTTCCTTTCGAGATAAAAGTCAAGATACTTGCTATATCTGTCAAAAGAAAGGGCATCGGGCTACAGAATGTCCAGACCGTCAAAGAAGCAAGGCCAGTGTCAAAAGAAACAAAAGTCAAGATACCTGTTATCATTGTCAAGAGAAAGGACATTGGTCTTCAGAGTGCCCTAAGAAACAACAGGAGCAGGAGAAGGAGGAAGAAGAAACAGAGGTAACCTTGAAAAAGAAAAGAAGACGAGAAAAATGTGAGGAAGAAGAAGAAGAAGAAGAGGAAAAAAGTGTAAAAGTGAAGAAATTGAAAAAACAGAGAGAGTGAAAGAAAAAAGAGACAGAAGAAATCTATGAACTTTTTTAAAAGTGTTGTGTTGTGTTATGTTGTGATATTGAATTGTAAAAAATTTGTAACAGAATAGACCAAACTGAAAAAAACGTAAGTGTCTCTTGGTTTTCATTATTTAGAAATAATAAGGACCTACACTCATACACTCACAACACGTACATCATAGGGTTAAAGAAGGGATTTTGAGTTTTAATTGATTTTGGCAAAATGAATAGTCACTCTTTTCGAGAGTATTGGGTAGCCCTGAAAAGGACTGTTGAGTGTTTGTTTTTTTCCTTAGAACAAACTCAGGAACGAGAATCAATTCGCTTTAACTGTCTTAAGCCTTTGCCACGGCCAAGGCCTACTTGTGGACTTGCTCCTGTCAATGATCTAGTAGATATCACTAGGGGTGGTATCTCTGGTGTAGTCACAGGGTTAGGTTGTTTGGCTCGGGAAGGTCTTTTTCTCTTGGGTCGTAATAAAGAAGTCTGATACATTTGTTTCAGACTTCTTAACTCGGCCAAAATGTCCAAGAGTACCGTGACCGTTTGACTTTCGCTGTTCTCCTTCTCTCCTAGACTTTGTTTCTTCTCTACTGCTTCTTCTTCCTGTTGTTTCCTTCTTGCCTCTTCTTCTTCTCGCTGTTTCTGTTCAAGAAGAAATGCTTGCTCTGCTTCTTTCTGCTGCTGTAAAAATTTCTCCAATTCTTCTCTCTGTCTTTGTTTAAAATCGTCGACACGTGGTAATGAAGGAGAAAGTGGCGAAGGTACTGGTACCGGAACAAATTCTTGGGAAGAAGATAAAAAATCTACTAAATCCCAGTTGAAATCAACCTCTTCGGGAAGTAGCACTGTGTTCACTTTGGTAGCTGCTGCTGTACCATTACTTCTCGTCTCCACAGCCAGTGCACCCCAATTCATTGTCTTCTTAGGTTCCGTCATGTTTCACAAAACACTACCGCATCGATTCACTGCGCACAGACGCTAGTGTGCCTATATAGGAAATGTGACGTCACAGGTAGCTCTCTTCGGATTGGAAGACAGACTCCGCGAAGTGACTGAATTTTGTAACGCGTGTTGGGATTGGTGAACCCTTTCAATCCGTTTCGATCCGGTCTTCCACTATAAATCAACGCGGTTCACTTCATTCCCTTCACCTGTTCTCGTCACAGAGAAGATGTTGATCGACGTAGAATCCTCTACTTTGGTATCCTCAATGCTGTTCCGTACAGACTTACCCATGTATGTGAAAACAAAATGGACTGTCATCCGGATCACCGGTGCCACTCTTTGGAAAAGAAGATGTTATGTGGAAAGACAAGGCTGTCTTAAGCGGACTCTCATCTACGGACCAGAAGTGAGACACAGTTTAAGACAAACTTTGAGAAATTTGAGGAAGATAAGAAGACCTATGCGATGTCCTGTATGTTAACAGAATGGTGTTAACATCACATAACAAACAACGGCCCTTTTCAGGGCCACTTCCAATGCCTCGAAAAGATCTTAATTTTCATTTGGTCTCCCCCTAAACGAATATATATAAAACCCTTCCTCTACTAAAAGAAACACGAACGCTCTTGATTCGTGTTTGTCTATAGCCCTCTCTCAGGTAGCTTGACGTCACAGTACTTCTCTTTTTGCTACATTGTTACCAGTGTGACGTCATGCCACCTGTCGCTTATCGCTCTACAAACCCACAGTCTCCTAGTCACCGCTCTACAAAATTTCCATTGTCGCTATACAGGCCCAGGGTGTTCTAGGCCCTCTACTCCATTTTCCATTGTCGCTATACAGGCCCAGGGTGTTGACCTACTTCTTGTCGCTATACTGGCCCAGGGTGTTGACCTACTTCTTGTCGCTATACTGGCCCAGGGTGTTGACCTACTTCTTGTCGCTATACTGGCCCAGGGGGGGTCTGTAATGCTAATTCCCATTGTCGCTACGGTACCCCACTATACTACTACCATGGCATCATGGAAACTCACTAACACTTTCTCTCCGTGACGTTTGCTCCTAATAATTCCTTAAACTGGGCGCTATAGCCAAATGCGCATCTCCAAAATTTATTACAATATCATTCATTATCGTAATTTAAATTTGTAATCGGCAGATATAATCGTCATATCTACTCTATCCAGAAATGGCGCTTAAAAGTTGTAACACTATCTTGTTTATACTGAGCTTTAATCGAGACAAATTTGAATTTAATAACTATATCTTAATTGTTTATAACAGGTTACTGTGACCATGTCGGTGGCAGATGAAGACCAAGACGAGCCAGTGGGCCCTCCTTGTTTGGAATTAAGTAAAACTGTTTGAACTTCAACAAGATATATAAGAAATAGCTGGTTTTATTAACACTTGAAATAAGGTACATAACCGTAAAATCGTGTTGGTGTTGTATGTATATTGCATATATAGACAAGTAAAAAGGTAGTCTATTAATTTGTCATAAAATGACGTTTGATTTGTTCAGTGTCACGTCACGACACTAGCAGATTCTGACCTCGAGGCGACTGTCAGAAACAACGTCGACAGCTTTTACGCCCCGTACCCTACTGATGAGGTGTGTGTGTACATGTGTATGTATCTAATCCAAACAGTAGCAAAACATTGGTTTGTTTGCCAGTTTTGTTAACAGTCTGTGACATATCGCTACGGTACCTGCAGTTTAGCAGCTTATAGCGATATCTAACTTGTGGGGCAGGATGCCGCAGACATGTGGCATCATGTCCCACCCAGTAGCATTATCCTGTCACCACACCGACCAGTCCTGATACTAACCTCTTCATACTGAGCTCAAAGAGAGGCATCTGCTAGTACCATTTTATTAAAGTCTTTAGTATGGCTCGACCGGGGCTATGTACCCTCGACCTTCCACATAGTAGACTTAGGCTACCGGAGTGGTGACTTAGGGTTGTTATAAAGAATTTTGGTCCAAAATTAAGCTGGGTACAACTGTCATCATTTGTCTCTCTGCAAAGTAAGTTCATATGGAAAATATGATAGATGAGTTGGCTATTAATAAATATGGCAGCTATCTTCAAAAAACTGCACTGATTTGGCTATTGGATCAATTGTGATTTAACGCCATAGTGAATATCTATTTATGCATTTTTTATATAGTTCGATGACTATTTGCTATTGTTATTCTAAAATTGCATACTATATTGTATAATTAACTTTATTTGACAGCCATTATACTCAATTTAGTTGTTGTGTAACGTTTCATATTTAAAAGTGGTTATGTATTTATGAATGTTTTTAAAGTATAAAGTATTTATAGTTCGGTGTTTATCTCCTGCTGTTATTCTAGAATTGTATCCTATATCGTAATACTAACTTTGACAGCCATTGGATGAAATACTTATGGTGTAAGGTTTCTTGTTGAAAAGTGAATATCTACGTATGCATGTTTTTTATAGTTCAGTCATTATTTGTTGCTGTTATTCTAGAATTGCATACTATTTTTTACTGTTAAATTTATTTGACAGCCATTATGTGCAATATTGTTGTAGTGCAAGGGATATGTATAGTATTTGATACTGGAATTGAATATTATTGTATTATTACTAATTGTTCCTATTAACAGATTTATAAATCTGAAATTGCTTTAGCGTTATTTTGCCTTCTGTTGCTTATGGTGGTAGTTAGACATTATACCTATTCTTCTTGCCTTTCTAACCGTAACCATTTGTTTTTTATTGTGATCAAGAGAAGCAGGTAGAAACATGCTATGGAATTCATATACCTTCCTCTCTGATTTCAAAACAAAACTGTGAAAAGCATTTTAGCATCAGTGATGCAATTTCCTTACAGCTGATAATCTGAAATAGCATGCAGTGATAACTTTAATGTTAATTTAACCATAAATTACTATTGTTTCATCCACACAGCATCGCGAATTATATTCTATCTGTAACTAAACAATTTTTCAGGTCAGTGTCGTTATATGTAGCTAACAGAACATAATGTTTTTCAATAACTTCGTGTGGAAAAAAATAGGTACTTTTAGTTACAATTATTGATACTGACCTGAAAAGTTACATAGTTACAGGTAGGATAAAATTCGGGATGCTCTGTGGAACGAAGTGAAAAAGATGAAGTCGAGGTATTGATCTGGCCTCGACTTATTCTCAGTGTCAGCACATGTATGGATGAAGGATGGAAATTTATCAAATTTGCTCATTTAACCTATTCTCAGCAACGACATATAGGCCGGCAAATATGGTGTTACATCTCTTGCATATCAGATCTAAAACTATATAAATGGTAACAAACTCCATGTTCCAAATTTGGATCATAACCATCATATCTGAAATGATTTTTATTAATTTCCAATGCGTTAACTGGATAAACTATGGCAAGAAAATGTTATATCTCTAACTACGTCCTTCTTTTTTGACGTACCGAGTATAATGTCAACAAACTCAAAAACTATCTCGATGTTTGACAAAGCAAAACAAAGTCACACAAAACCTGATAAAGTCATACAAAGTCATAATAAAAACGAGTACGATTGCTATACAGCGTGTTTCCTGCATAAATTAACAAAAGAACAATATTAGAATTGTAACATATGCCCTAATGCATGACTGTTAATTGTCAGAGGCGTTACGAGGACATATGGCGCCAACGGCAAGAACTAAAATTGCGCCCCTATCAAAGCTTTGAAAGAATAAAAAACTTTCTTCTGCTCACCGGTTTTGCGCCCCCCCCCCCCCCCTTCAAATGGCGCCTACGGCACGTGCGGTGTCTTGCCACACCCTCACTACACCTCTGTTAATTGGGACATACATTCCGAATTTGTCGAACATTAGAAGGGCATACAAAGCCTGACAAAATCGTAACTAAAATGTCCATTAATATTTTCTCTCTCTCGAACAAGACAAACTTGTTATCATTTCGGCCCAAGTTAGGCCGAATTGGCATTGGGCCTAATTGGCATTGGGCCGAAATGGCATTGGGCCTAATTGGCATGTGGCCGAATTTTCTCGATACCCAGGAAGTATCTGTATATAATCTATATCATCTGTAAAGAGAAAAACATAAAATGTTTAATGAAAGTGTCAGTTCAGAACGGCAAGTGGGGATGGATACAGTGGAAAAGCCGTATCAGTGTGAAAAATGTGATAAAATCTTTAATGAGAGTCGAGATTTAAAATTGCACATGACAATACATACTGGGGAAAAACCATACAAGTGTAAACGTGTAGTCGGAGCGGAGATTTTAAAGCGCAAGTTAAACATTTTATCTTGTGAAATTACTTTCATGATGTTATTCAGCCCGTGGTAGAATGGGGTACTTCCATCTGATGGATTTTGCTAGAAAGGATTTGTGACCGTAATGGTGAAAATAAAGGTTAATTCGCCGGATTGCATTCATGCGATGGTCGTCCTAGAGTTATGGGTTGGTACGTTACTGTCTTTTGAATGGATATGTGTAGTTTTTCAGTCTTCTTGCGATTCTAAAGCGATAAAAGACGCGTGAGAAAATTCGAATCGAGTGGAAGGTTGTGGTCACGATTGCACTCCTTGTGTTCATTTATAATACCGATAAGGTGATTTCATGTTGTCAGCAATTTCGTCGTGCTTTATTGATTAAACGTCAGACTCCTGTGGTGTGAAATATGTGATAAAATGGTTAATGAGAGTCGAGATTTAGAATTGCACATGACAATACATACTGGAGAAAAACCATACAAGTGTAAGTGTGTAGTCGGAGCGGAGATTTTAAAGTGCACTTGAGGATTCATACTGGAGAAAAACCATTCAAGTGTGAAGTATGTGATAAAATGTTTACTCAGAGTGGAAATTTGAAACTTCACACGAGGAAGCATACTGGAGAAAAACCATATAAGTGTGAAATGTGTGATAAAAGTTTTAGTCAGAGTGGACACTTAAAACTTCACATGAGGATGCATACTGTAGAAAAACCATTTAAATCTGAAGTGTGTGATGCAGAATTTAGTGAACGTGGAAGTTTAAAACTTCATGTGAGGAAGCATACTGGAGAGAAGTCATATATATGTGAACAGTGTAATAAAATGTTTACGCAGAATGGAAATTTAAAACTTCACATGAGGATACATACTGGACAAAAACCATATAAGTGTGAAGTATGTGATAAAATGTTTACTCGGAAAGGAGCTTTAAAATTTCACATGAACGTGCATACTGGAGAAAAAATGTTTAAGTGTGATGTTTGTGACAAACTGTTCATTACATGCGGATATTTAAAAAAGCACATCAGGATTCATACTGGAGAGAAACCATTCAAATGTGAAGTGTGTGATAAAATGTTTAATCACAGTGGACATTTAAAACGGCACATGAGGATACATACTGGAGAAAAACCATTCAGTTGTGAATTGTGTGGTAAAATGTTTAGTCAGAGTGGAAATTTAAAACTGCACATGAGGAGGCACACTGGAGAAAAAACATTTAAATGTGATGTTTGTGATAAAATGTTCGTTACCTGTCTAGAATTAAATCTGCACACGAGGATTCATACTGGAGAGAAACCATTCAAGTGTGAAGTATGTGATGAAATGTTTACTCATAGTGGAAATTTGAAACTTCACATGAGGAAGCATACTGGAGAAAAACCATATAAGTGTAAACTTTGTGATAAAATGTTTAATCATAGTGGAGTTTTTAAGCTGCACATAAGGGTACATACTGGATAAAAACCATATCAGTGTATTGTGTGTGATAAAATGTTCAATCAGAGAGGTCATTTAAAAGGGCACATGAGCATTCATACTGGAGCAAACACACTTAAATAAAATCTTTGACAACATATGTTTGCAAACTTAATGAGATATACAAAGATACATATCATTTTTTTCCCCCATGTTTTATCAAATTAACACATTTAAAAGTAATAATGAATGTTTCAAAAATATGATTTTGTCTGACTTTTTATTCTTCAATATCATTGACAATATAAATATTCAATTTGTTTAAAATATATATTTGTTAAAAATGTTTGGAAAAATAATACATATTTGATACATATCATTAATATTTTTATGTTAATGTTTGTATTGAAGACATCCAAGTGACCTGTGCTATATTTGGTGGACTTTATAATGAGGGATGTTATGATAACACTTCATTTGAGCCATACATGTGGCCTGTGCTATAACTGATAGGGATTTATCCTAAGGGATGTTATGATAACATTATTAATTGGAGACATACAAGTTTCCTATGTACACTTGTTGGATTTTATAATGAGAGTTTTTTAGCACTACTCATGGGAGACATACAAGTGGCTAGCGTTATAATTGAGAGACATTATAGTAAGAGACGACACATAGAAGTGGACTGTGTTACATTGGCAGAGTTTAGAGTGAGGGATGGTTTCATAACACTGCCCATAGGAGATATAGAAGTAGCCAGTGTTCATTACATTGAGGATCTGTGGGTAAAAAATGTTTGCCTTAATTTCAAATTAATGAAAGGGACAGCAGGTCTTCACACCTGGCAATCAGACTGTCCTTGATTTCTGGCTTGAATATTCTAAATGAAAATGTAAGTATGCATATGATAATTTGCATATCTACAAAAATGACAGGAGATAACTGGAAATTGTGTTTGTAATGTTGCTAATATGGCGTTGTGAATGGTGGAAATCTCCATTGATTAGCTCAAGACCTTCTTAAGAACATTTAAGTTTTCATGTGAGCAAGTCATTTTCAATGAAAAGGCTTATCTGTGCATGAGATTGAGATAATATATATTATTAAGACAACAGACTCATTGACTGTTCGTTGTTGAGGATGGGCAAAATGGTTTTCATCAATTGTTTCATAACTTTCACTCATTTACCCGTTTAACAATTCCCAAGTGAATGATACAATTTGATTTGTTTCCAGGTTTAAGTCATATGAATTTTCACAGAAGAGTTTGATTCCAAATCTAAAATATAATTAATCTGACACTCTTTGTTGAGATAAATTGGACAAATCAAACAAATCTATTTAATATTTCGTTACACCTACAATGTATGAAATACATTTAGAGGAACTACTTTTTTGACATCTGTTCTCAGCTACATAGTGAACAAAATTTTACATTAATTTTCTTTTAAAACAATTTCAGATATAATTGATTTTCCAACTGTTTTAGATCCTCATTTGGATTGTAATTAGATTTATGTTCCCTATAAAATCATGACATTATATCAACAATGAAGAGATAGATTACTGTACATTATTCATGTATATTGACGTATATTGAATAAAGCACATGGATACATTAGTTTCTTAAAATATTTAAAGCAAATTTATTTTTTCATTTACATAAAGTACTGATACACATGATAGCAGATGTTGAAGGCATCTCCCGTTTGGAGGCTGAGGTCATCATCCAGATTTGTCCACACACAGTTAGTTCTTAATATGAGTAGTTTGTGTCTTTGCATGATTATAAAACTATAAATAAGAACACAAATAAACTTCTTAAAATCATCATTTAGTTCTTGTTTATCATTTCAGCACACATAAATAACAGTATAAATGCAAGAATTCTTTTTGACCTTTAAGAGATGTAACCGTTTTATTAACAGGTTCCATACTTTTCACTAACCATCAAAATGTTACACCCGTTTACTAATTGCTTGATGAATCTTGTAAGTGCAATATCTTTAACATAATACGTTCTTATTTCATTCTCTTGGTATGTTTGAAAGAGTAAATTATGAACATGGCATGCAAGCATCTTACAACCACTTGGAATTACTGCCTTAAGTGTGAAATATAACACTACTTTGGAATAGTAACATGGCATACAAGCATCATACAACCACTTGGAATTACTGCCGTAAGTGTGAAATATAACACTACTTTGGAATATTAACATGGCATGCAAGCATCATACAACCACTTGGAATTACTGCCGTAAGTGTGAAATATAACACTACTTTGGAATAGTAACATGGCATGCAAGCATCATACAACAGCTTGGAATTACTGCCGTAAGCATCATACAACCACTTGGAATTACTGCCTTAAGTGTGAAATATAACACTACTTTGGAATAGCAACATGGCATGCAAGCATCATACAACCACTTGGAATTACCGCCGTAAGTGTGAAATATAACACTACATTGGAATAGTAACATGGCATGCAAGCATCATACAACCACTTGGAATTACTGCCGTAAGCATGAAATATAACACTACTTTGGAATAGTAACATGGCATACAAGCATCATACAACCACTTGGAATTACTGCCGTAAGTATGAAATATAACACTACTTTGGAATAGTAACAGTCACTTTAGAGTAGTAATATCTTCAAATATTCATTTATGCAACAACTTCCTTCAACACATTTTCTACGTTTCAGTTGGGGTTTTTTTTAGGACTTAAACATGTGATACGAGCATCATGCAACAACACAGAATAGCCACCATGACTGTTAAATATAACACTATGGGACAATAGTAGCAACACCTTAAGATTTCTGATAGCTCAAAAATAATCTTGTCCTGGAACAACTCCCTTCCTGATCTTTCTTACTTTGAAGATAGTCTTTAAAATGATTAAAATTTAAATGGTAAATATGCATCATACAGCAACTTGGAAAAGCTCATGTGACTGTTAAAATAAGTATGTGGCAGCGGTAAAATTCACTTCTGATATTTATGTGGCTGAAAACTTTTTCTTTTGTAATTTTGCAATGCCTCAATTTCCTTTTTGACTGAGTTCAAAGAAGATTAATTTTTGCTACATACAAAGTCGATCATGACAATGTATATTTGAGAACCGTGTCTAGCCAAGAAGATTAATTGATGAATCTTTGGTTGAGCCAAGTTTATCTTTTAAGAACTTCATTGATCCATGGACAGCATATCTGAAAACTAATTAACTAAAACCTAATGATTCTTAAATTGATTCCCTGACAGCAAGCAACAGTAAATGAACACCTTTGTACGAATATTATGGCATCTAAACAATATCACCGAATCAATATTTTGTCGAAGTTTGATGAAATCTGTCTAAAACCCCTTTTACTATCATGGCAATAAGTAGAATTCTTAAAGTGCTGGATGCTAAATTCATGCAAATAACGTACTGGGAAATTCCACATACAAGTTTAGATTGAACAAAAGGCCAGTGTTTCAATAAAAAAAAAATTCTTTATCAAAGAGTTTACTATGGTTTTTGTTTAATATTCTTCAAAGGAATTGCTTCTGAAAATATTATGGAGCCACGCAGTTCAGTTAACAAGTATTGGTTGCCTGACTTGGTCTTAGGTAAGGGACTGACAAAGTCTACCATTATTCTGCTAATGGTTTGTCAAATGTAGGAAATAGTTGCAAATGAACCTTAAATATCTTCTGATTGGGTTTAACTACCATTTAAAAAGTGTGACAGTATTTAGAAACATCACTTTTAATTTTTGGGCAATACAGATATTTCAAATTCATGTGATAAGTCTCATTGATGCCTAAATGGTTAGCCAAATGGAGTTTCATGGGTTAGACTTAGAATTTGCTGTGAACATGACTTGGGAATATAAGATTTGATATCATCAGTGTGGCTAATAGCTTGCTGAATAAAACAGAAGATTTCTGGATTTTATTTCTGTTTGACAATGAGTAATTATCTTTTGTTACCCTGAGTAGAATAACCACAATGAATTGTAAAGAGAGGATCACTGTGATCAATACCTTTGGATTGACAAATACTAGAAACAGAATTGACTTCGTTAAATGTGTCATCAAGAGAATTATTTCATGATGAACACCGTTCTCAGTAGCCCTTTTTGCCATAGCTCTAGTAACTGCAAAAGCCAAGTATAGGTCAGAAATTTCAATATCGTTAGGATCAAGTTTCAGATCCGAAGAATATTTGTCACTTACAAATATATTAACCTCGACCTTACCTCCAGCTAAGTCATTGCCAGACAAAGGGTCTGTCCAGTTTTCTTTCTACAGTTCCTAAACTTTTGTCAGTATACTTTGTGTACAAACTCATAGCACTTCCGGATACATTTCATAGCTACATCACAATGATTACTTTGTTGTGCTGACAGTGAAGCGTAGACTTCACAAGCTTTGCCAATAACTATGTAGAGTCCAAATTTCCCTTGAGTGTTTCAGCTTTCTAGCAAATATCTCAAATGAAGAAATAATGACCTACTTCCTTGTCTCTAAAATGGGCTACTATCCTTATATTTCTGCTAACATCAAAACCTGGATGTGAATGTGAAGTTGTAGGGTCCTTTGTACTTGCCAGTTATATTGCTTTGAATCTAAATTGCATATATCTTCTTTTTCTCTTTCTTTCTTTCCACCATTTTTCTTTTGCAGTTTCGTCTTCATTTTCTGCAGTTGCACTGGCATCTGTCTGTCTGTCTGCGTTTGTCTGTCTGTCTTTCTGTCTCCTCTTGCTGCAATTGCATTTGTCTCTCTATATCTTCTTGCTGCAATTTCATTTTACTTTCATCTATCTCCTTTGAAGCCGAAGTTTTCTTAATTTCCGTCTGCGTTTTATTTTGTTTTTTTTTCTTTTACTTTTAGTATTTTACTTTCATATCAGAGACAGATACATCCTTGCTAATCGAACGCAAAGTACTTTTATCCAGAAAATTGTTTTCCACCAAATATTTTACGAAATGACCTTTTATTTCTTTCTTTGTTACAGAATAAATTCACAAAACAAAATTCATGTATTTTGGCAAGCTTGAACAATTCGTCCTTTTTCAGGAAATCTAATCTTTAATGGTTAGGATTTAAGATAAAATTCCCCACTGTAAATGATATTGTTGAAACAGGTCCTAAGTCAGTAGTCCATATCATAACGTAACGTCCATATTATCCTAAATATAACATAAATCAGTGATTAAAATTGAATTTGTGAAGGAAAGTTAGTATTTGAGTGGGAATAAATGTTTATCTTGAATTTGAGTCTTTATATTGTGATAATTTTGTAATCTTAATTATTGCCATTTTCCTGAAATGACTGATTACTTTCTTTTTGTTTTATTAGCTTTTTATTCTCGACAAATTTGAAATATAGTTCAATGATTGGAGTAGAGCATAATTTCTGCAGTAGAAAAGGATACGAGTGAGGTGGATGGATGTTACACAGGAAACCGCAATCAATTCTTTTTTCTTGGGCGGAAGGCGTAATATTGCCGTAATCGATGGATTAGAAAATACTTTGTTAGTATAATGAAAAGCCAGTTTCGTTTCTCCCAGATACAGTTCATTTGCTTCAGTATAGACAGTTTCATCAAGTGGAAGTTCTAACTACTGCCAGACAAAGTCGGAATCCCTGGTTGATTATCAGATCATTCATCTGCAGGCAAGATTGACGAGCTGTTAAGTACACAAGAAAACCATAGGCAAGTTGCGCTCTTATTAAAGTATTGTTTTAAACGGAGTAACAGATACCTGTCAGCTACCGAATCTGTCAAAACTCGTACAAAACCCAAAGTCTTTTCCAACATTTATCGTTCATATAGCCCACATGCGGAAACAGTTAGAATCACGTCCAAAAATAACTGATTTTCTCGACATCATGGGGTGGTAAGATCACTTGTGTTTAGCAGTCACCTGGTCGCAACAGGGATTCTAATTTCAGCCCACACGTTTTCTATATATATGCCCTGTATTTAACGGTCATTTGCGTTCTATTGGGTGGGTCCAGCTTACAGCAAAGGTTTTTATGTGCCTTAAATATTTCTGATGATATAGATATTAAGCTGGAATTTAGTGTACTAGATATTCGTGGTCTTGTGAATTTGAATGCCAACTCCGACTGTCAATATCTCATATATTTCTAGAGATAAACACTCCTAAGTTTGGTCTTTTGTTCATTAATGACATGTTGGATATTCATTTAGCACTTCTACCTACTCGTCCGACCGCTCCGGTGGCCTAGTGATTAGAACGGATGCGGGAAGTTGCGGATTCTAACACCGGCCGAGTCATACCAAAGACTTGTTAAAACGGTACCAAGAACTTATTTAGATAATGATGACATTAATTTAATAAAATAAATGAAATAAAAGCATAGTCAACAACATACATGACATTCTTCTTGATTATGAGGGCAGATTAATAAAACATTCAAAACATTGCACTTTTTTACAACAACTGTCGCACACTCAGTCACTGTCTTGTTTCACATGATTGGCCCGTATGGAGTGTAATGTCGCAGCAACACTGCAAATGAGACCAAAAACATTATGTATACTGAACACAGGAAACAACAGCATGCTAAATTATTGGAAACTGATACAGTGCCTTAAAATCAAAATTATTTAGATAATGATGACATTAATTTAATAAAATAAATGACATAAAAGCATGGAATGTTAAGCTGTATCTAGGACTCAAATTTGAAAAAAGGATATTTCATTACTTTCTTGGTAAACACGTGTTCATTTTGCACTTTCCCAGTTCTCTCATGTGCATTGTGATTAGAGCGGATGCGGGAGGTTGCGGTTTCGAACACCGGCAGAGTCATACAAAAGACTTGTAAAAATTGTCCCAACAGCTACCTTGTTTAGCTCAGCATTAACAGCTGGTGTCAGGAAAATGGGACTGGGTGGGACATAATGATAAAATGTCTGTGGCATGATGCCTCAGTGTTAGATATCAGTGCAGACATCGTATCAATATCGCCGAAAAATTGTTAAAGCTAGTTTAAGAATCCAAAACACACACAAACAGACACGCACACCTACTCGTCCGTCATAAGGACCAGATATGAATATTACCCCTACATAGATTGTACGAAGTTAATCTCATTTAATAAAGTGTAATGTTAAGCTGTATCTATGACTCAAATTTGAGACAAAGATATTTCATTACTTTCTTGGTGAAAACGTGTTCATTGTGCACTTTCCCAGTTCTCTCATGTGCATTGTAAAACGTAAGATTGATATGGCTGCCAAAGACAGCATAAGGATATTGAATGTGTAATAGTAACAGGTTATTTTAAATTTATTGGACATGCTCTTTCTTACCAATTTGTCTATGTGTGAATTTTGAGGGCACGGTTTATGGACGATGTGTACACAGTGTTCATACATGCATTGTTAAAGTGTAAATATCTTGAGATAGCATTAAAAGAACAAAATAGTCCTGTAACATTATATTGATTTTTAAAGTCTGCTGTTGCACAGTATTGCTTTGATTTCAAGCATAGAGCAAGCATATAAGAATGCAATATAAAGAAGATTAATTAACCATCCCAGAGAGTAACCTCTGTACGAGATTTGTGTGAATTCTAAATGCGTGGTTTGTGGACACGTGTCCACAGTGTTCACACATGCATTGTTGAAGTTATATGCAGTACATATATTGGGAAAATCCTTATATGAATGAAATAAAAGGGTGAATGGTATTTTCATTTTTACCGTTTGAAGTTAAACTTTAATGGCTTGATTTAAAGTATACAGGAAAAAAGACAAAAGTGTGATCGTCGCTGGAAATAATCTGTTTTTAAAAGTTTGTGTGAATTTCATAAGCATGGTTTGTGGACATGGTATCCACAATGATATTACACTCATTGTGGAGGTACCATATGTTTAGAAAGCACAATAGATACATCATGAATAATGTTCACTGTAAAAATCAGTAACAACATTCTCCACTGGATAACCTCCTCAGGATACATTCCTACATTTTTCTTCAAATTCACCTACCGAATTGGTAATTCCTGGAATACCATGAAAATAATCTCTTTGAATATGTTGTCCAAAATGTTTACATAGTTGTAGATCAAACAAGCTGTCCTCATTTGATGCATCTTGCATAATATTTAATAATTTGCATTAGGACAGGAAACTGTGATGGATCCGTGCTACTTCTGTGGTCCCTCAGCTCCTATCAGCATTTGCGTATATTAAGAGTTCATCTGAATTGATTTTCGAAAAGAAATAAAAAATGTGATCGCTGCAAAAAAATTCAAATGCATTCTTTTGTTCTCTTCTAAATATATTCCTTGAGGGTATCATCTTTAGCAAATACATCAAGACACGGTTGTGCATTTCATGCATCAGAGTGATAATCTACTAATATTTGATAGAGCTCGTTTTGTCACAAGAACTGAGCGGCTGGCTTGATTCATAGGAGTTATTTCAATCAAAGAACCAACTACTATCAATCGTAGAAAAGGCACATGATTTATAATCATTTAAATGACTCAGTGCGAATCTGATTAAAATATGCAGAAAGATAGTGACAAGAGAATAAAAACCGGTTATATTAAATTCTAAGGACATATACTCTTTCTTAAAATGTTTTCAATGCGTAAATTCTAAAAGCATGGTTTGTGGGCACAATCCAGTCATGCTGCTCGCATTGTTGAAATGTAAATCCAGTTTCTAAGGGCATTAATAAAACAAATTAATCATAAACTGTACATTGATATCCATAAGTCTTGCATTGACATAGTACAGGTTTGATGTAAAGTGTAGAGCAAGAATGTCAGAATGTAATATAAAGTAGATTGACAAAACGTTTCTTTAAATAATTTTTGCAGCAATTCTGTGTGAATTCTAAAACCATGGTTTGTGGACACTGTGTCCAGAATGTTATTACACGCATTGCTGAAAAATATAGTTTGGGAAGGCATTACACGAACAAAATAACTGTAAGAATAGTTTATTGATTTCTAAAGCGAGACATTATATGCAACTTATCTCATTGAAAGTGTGCATAATAGATAGCAACAAATAATCTTCATCCACTGCAATTTTTCTCAGTTGTTTTGTGAATTTTATGATCATGGTTTATGGACACAGTCTCCATAATGATGTTACACTTATTGTGGAAGCATGAAATAGTTAGAAAGCACAACTGACACAGTATGAATATCACTTGCTGTTTAAACCAATAGCAACATTCTCTATTGAATATCTTCCTCAGGATACGTTTGTTCATTTTTCTTCAATTTCACCTACCGAATTGGTAATTCCTAACATAACATAAAAAAATCGCCTTGAACACGTAGTCCAAAA
Source organism: Megalonaias nervosa (assembly GCA_016617855.1). NCBI lineage: Eukaryota > Metazoa > Mollusca > Bivalvia > Unionida > Unionidae > Megalonaias > Megalonaias nervosa. Next base: position 19,796 of record JAECUM010015359.1, read on the forward strand.
TCTTTACATAGGATTAATTGCTTTCGGAAAAGAAAGTGTGACGGATCTTTACTACTTTAATGGTCCCTCGAATAATTTCTACGTTTGTCTATATTCAGACTACATCTTCCATGATTTATGCTTTAAACGTAAAATTGATACGGCTGACAAAGACAGCACAAGGATATTGAACGTGTAATAGTAAGCAGCAGTGAGTGTGAACGGACCATTTTGCTGGTGACCTTATTTACGAAAACTAAAGGTTCCTACGAAGACTGAAAATAAGGTCAATAATGCTAAACCGAATCCTTTAACCGAACACCGAACACATTTCGTTACTGCAGGAAACAGACCGCGTTAACGAAATCTTGTGGGTTAACTCGTTTTCGTTACTCGTTCGTTGACGTGTATTTTCCAACGTTATGCGATTCTTTTACGGTTAGGTCACATACGCGTGGTCGTTTCACGCTCTCTGCTCCTATAATTAACCAAATATTGTATCGAGACCTATACGATACCTAGACCTAGGATCATGTAAATTTATTGTGATAAATCCGTGTGGGGTAGCTTGTGGTTTTGAAAATAAATGTTTGAATTTGATCATGTCCGTATGTCCTGAACACCAAGTTTGATGAATATTTCGCAACGTATGTGTATCTACTCCGTTAAACACAACCAGAATATTGCAGTTGTCTCTGATCACTTTAGGTATTTGCGTATATCTCTGAGTAACATAAATCACGTCAGCATTTTTATGTCTACCTCTGGAAAATATTCTGGCAGGATTTGATTGTTTGTCCAGCATCACATCATCGTATACTACCAAATTATTAATATTCCCATTGATGTCATCTACAGATGGGGCATCATTGATATCAGTGATAAAATCAAAAATATCATCACTATCCTCGTCCAACAACTTTGCATTTTCATTAAAATCCTTAAGTACTACATAACATCGTTGATCATCTACGGATGGTGCTACTAAATACAACTTATCCCACTTGAGTCATCTCATTATCAAATTAAGTAGCAATTGCGTCTTACCACTTCCAGACTGACCAATTATTATCATTCTGATAGAATTCGGTAGTGCTGGGTGATGTCTGACTGGCTCTTGTTTTCGTGTCGTTGAGAAGTCAATTATATCCATATAATAAATAAAATAAATCTATATTCTGTTCGATGCAGGGCATCTACCCCCACCACTGGATTAACAACAACAATAAGAAAACATAAAAAGCCTGCACTGACAGGTAAGTGTGAAAAATGTGGTACAAAAATACAAATTTATCTCGTCTAGCACAAAGACAGGTGCTGATATTCCTACTTCGTTGGGGAAATTACCAGGGCTCCGTGGGCGAAGTATCCCGGAGAAAAAACATTTATCTGGATACAATTATTGTGGTCCTGGAACTCGATTGATATCCGACTTGACGAACGAGATCAACCAAAACCAGGGGAATATCCAATAAACGCAATTGATCAAGCCTGTCATGTTCATGATGTTGCGTATAAAAGCAAGGATTTGCAACAACGACATATTGCAGATGTGAAATTGATTCACGCGTTAAATTCTATAAGAAATAAATCTCTCAGAGAAAAACTTGCTAGTTTTCTAGTAAAATCTGCGATGAAAGGTAAACTAATGCTAGGGGCTGGTAATTAATAATATAACTATTATAATGGAATCAGTTTATTATAGTCCAAGAGGATATTGGAAGGGTAAAGCAGCGATTGGTAAACTTGCTGAAGTAGCAAAAGTCACTCGTGTTGTCGCTGCAAATTGGTTAGCGCGACAGGCAATATGGCAAATTTGTCTACCACCACCAAAAAGAATTCAGTATGCACATTTTCATGTCAGCGCTTCCAACGAAGTTCATAAAGCAGATATTTTCTTTTCACCACATGATACCATTTAAACACGTGGACGTCAATCACGCACATACAAATACGCGTTGACTGTCGTTGATGTCGCAAGTAGAGATAAAGACGCAGAGCCGCTGTCAACTGAAACAGCAACTGTGGTTGCATCTGCTTTTGAACGAATTTATCAACGAGGTATTCTACGACGGCCACAGTTTCTACAAGTTGATCCTGGCAATGATTTTCTTGGTGCAGTATCATCGTTGATTAAAAAAAGAAACGAAAAAAATAAAAAAAAAACAAAAAAAAAACATGACGTTAAAATCAGACGAGGACACACTGCAATTCATTGTGATCAGGCAATAGTTGAGCGATTTAATCGAACACTTGCTGAGCGGTTATTTGGATATCAGTATGCGAAGGAAATAGTTCAGGCAGATACGAGATCTCGTGAATGGGGTGCAAGATTACAAAGTGTGATAGCTGCGTTAAATAATGAGATTGCTCGTTCAACTGCCACGAAACCCATCATCGCGATTACAAAAAACATATACCAATACAACGACGCGATTCTATCTCTCAAACAGTATTAGGTAATGTAACTGTAAGATATTTATATGAACCCGGTGAACTTGAAGGGGGTAGAAAAAGAGCAACTGATCCTATCTGGAGTGTGAACACACATAAAATTTCTAGCTTGGTTAGATCCACGGGTAGACCTGCAATCTATAGACTGGATTCAAATTCTCCTCAGCGTGGATATGTACGTGAACAATTACAAGTAATTCCTGAAGACACACAATTACCACCGCGTTCACTTTTGTAAACTGGCACCTCTGCGTCGATTACACTCAAGACAGGTCAACGTCACATTCTCGCGTGTGTGACCAATACTATTATTAATTCTATCAACGGTAAATTGTCTTGGATTAATATTCGAATACTCCCACAGCATATTACAGTTACAGCTTGCACAATGATTATTCTGTCGTTGTTTTAGTGTCGCGATTATTTTTTTTGTCACATTGCTTATCACCAGATAATTTTTTTTTTACTACATCATCGTTGATTTCCTGAGTTTGATTATTATTTTCTGTTATGTCTACCACAACCCTCCGCAATTGAGATGTTCTTCTGACTCGAGACATTGCGAGATAAACTCAATTTGACCACTAGATTCTATCATCGATAATCCAGATATTTGTATCAGAAATAGTCAATCCTTGTGACGAGTGCATCGTTATAGCATATCGTAATTTCCATGATGATTTGTCCATGCTCAACGTGCTGTCAACAACATCAACAACAACCAAAACAATATCATTTAACACAAGAATTTGTTTCTGCTTTGACTCTGTCAAGGATCCTGGAATATCAACTTCGATATTTTGTCGTCGAGTATCTGCTGGGCGATAACACAATGGTACAGGTAGATTTGAAAATTTTTCTTTATGTAACAGAAATAATTTCCCTTGCAGTGTATCATGAATTATTTTTCTACCCGCAACTATTAAATCATTTGGTTTCCATGAATTTCAAAAATCATTCACAGAAGTTTCTGGAATTACTTCACGCATTATCTCACATTTTGTATTATCTGGCTGTAGTCTGATTAATCTTTTAAATTCTTTCAGTGATTTATCGATAGCTCTATAATCATCAGTTACCTCCTCATAATATTCCACACATGTTTTTAACCAATCGCGTGGAGACTGTCCAACAAAAGGTGGTGGTTGACCATGATCGCCTCACATTATCACAGCAGTATTCGCTGTCAGTAACCAATCAAGAAACATTTTTAATACCTCCAGCGACACAATACAAATTTCATCCCAGATGATAACCTTTGGAATGTATTTTTCATCCATCCGTTCAGGAGTCCATGCATCTCCGCACCATCTGAAAAAAACTATGATAAGTTTGAGATTTTACTCTTCGTTCATTCATTTCTCTGGCTAGTCTGTGTGTAGGTTTCGGCACAATTATATCAAACTTTCTAAATAATTCCATCGCGCGTGTTGTTTTTCCAGAACCTCTAGGTCCATTGAGATAAACGGTTTTATGCCTGGATACAGGATCAAACACAGATGGTTCTGATGATTTTAATATTTGATTGTCATTGCTTTAATATATGTCCTTGATTTTAACGTCTGCAGATTCGGAATAGTCAAGTATATTTTCATGTTTGTTTCTCCATGATCCCCATTCGTCATTGACGAGTAGCGGTTTTAGCAAATCTAAATATTTTTTATTTATATAAAATGAATCCATGGCAACTCTGACTGCGTAACGTGGGAATCTCTTTATCATCAATAATAAATTTATCGAAACGTACGCGAGCATCGAAGATCTTAAATGAGTAAATTGCGGTGACTCACCATCAATATAGCTCACGATTGTACCTAATTTAGTTCCGTCTGATAAATAAGAATTACTCCGACTTATAAATGTGTTTTTGTTTGTTGCATCAGCAATTATAAAATTAAGTTCGGCATCGTCCATAACTAATCTTGTACACGTTTGTTTGTGATCATATGATCCTCCTTGAGTAAATTTACCAATTATTTTCTACCAAGATCTTTTGCAATTTTATTTTCATAATCAGCCATGTCAGGATTTGCATCACCTGACTCTGTCAGATAATATTTCTTTTGCTGTGGTAACCAAACTTGTTTCTGCGGACAATATGATATAATGGCTTCATGTACTCTGAACGACGTTAAAATTCCAGTATCAAGCATATATCGTAATAGTACTATTGGAGCCCAATATTTTTCTGAGAAATGTCTTCCAAACCAAACGTAAACGATCGGATACTGATTTTCCGCAAACTCGAATGACTCTATACAAGCAAATCCATGCAAATCAAAATTTGGTAAGCGTCCGTTTATCGCAAATCTGGTCATCTCGTTTGTGGGATGTCCGAATCGTTTAAAATATCCTGAACACTCTCCGTATTAAAGAAAACTTCCAGGATTACACGCTACCATATCAACCGATATAACGTCACTACAGTCGTATTTAGTATTCCATAATCCACCGTGCCCATATTCGACACAACTGCGTTGGATATCTTCAAGAAATTCCAATCGTGTCGGTTTCCATGAATTTTTCTCCTGAGCAGCGTCTGCAGCAACTGAAGGAACTGTAAAAGAATTATTTAGTAATTGTTCAACCTTGACATCGTCATGGGTATATCTCAACGCAATATTTTTCATCTCTTCGTGGAGTGATTCTGCACGATAAATGTCACCGCTAGTTCGCACAAACTGATCATAATTTACGGATTCTGAACTTCGAAATAACCACACGGACACAGGGTCACTCTTACTAATATCTTTGATAAAATCAAATATATAATCGCTATAAAATTTGACTGTTCTATCTCGTGCAAATGTTATTAACGCGGACTCCATGCATGTGCGTTATGATAAATAATTGTTATCGGAGATCCTCTTGATGTATGTTTCGACTTATACAAAATCTCTCCGGTTAATGTCTTCACTGTTATTGGGAATTTTAATTTTTTTTTCCTAGTTTAGCAACGTCGCTGATAGACGCTCCGGTATCTTTAACTTTTTCTGTACCGCTTTTGAGAAATGTTATATAACTCCTTCAGCTACGCAATTTAGCCCTCTTGACGACCTCAAGGACGAAGTCAACGAGGGCATTTTTTTCGGATTGAGATCATCAACGCTAGGTTTATCATTTAGCGGATATAACGCATAAACATCTGCAGTTATAGGATACGCTCGCTCATAATACCGTTTATCAATACCAGTCAGTGTTCCTAGTTTGGATTTTTCATTTAAAATAACAGTATTATTTCCAGTATGAAGCCGTACAGGGTCACGTTTGCCACGGATAATCCAAGTATCATCATCTGTCTTCACGATAAAATTTATTCTAATAATATGTCGCTGATTATCAAGGTAGTCAATGATCATTCTTCCTCGTTCATCATTCATTCTGGTATCAGCGATTTTCATTATTTTTAATGTTGACCACGTATGAGCCGCATCATCTTTGCGAAATTCCTTCTTTGCTTCACGGATACGATCAGTTATGTCTCTGTTCATCAAAGCAAGATCTTGCATCGAAAAAATAATTTTAGGTTTCGACAATCTGTCAAGATCAAATCTGTCTCTAGAAGGTTTAATTGCCGATAATCTCTCAAACTCATCCATGCTATAATTAAGACAAAATATATGTTTAATTAAACTCTCATTATATATCTAATGATACAAGAAAACAATAAATGCAACTGGCTGATGATAGGATTTTCATCTCGTTGTAATAAATCCTGCGTAAATGAATTATATGGCTACCACATGCAAAGCTATAGACGTGGAAGTATAGGACCGAAACCGTGTTTCCTGTGCGGTGTTGGTGTACGAGGAGAAACTCGCTTGTGTTTACAGTGCGGTGGTAAAAAGTACAGAGAACTTAAACAATATTATGATAAAAAATATAACGCCATGACATCGTCAGGTGAATCTCCAATAAAAACTGCCGAAGACTATCTCGATAGATTTTCAAAATAACTATTTAGACAAATAATATTATTATATAAATAGAGGAAAACGAATTTGTGAAACATCCCATCATCAAGAATTATGAGGCATCTTGTGATTGTTTACACAGAAACTGTCGACGGAAAACACCAGTCAATGGAGTTGTCATTAATACTGGTTATCTTATACTTACTGTTGGAAAAAATAAAATATATCTTTATCATCGATTCGTCTACGAGTGTTATCATGGACTGATCAAAGATGGACTTGTGATCGATCATATTAACTCAAATCCAAAAGATAACTCTTCATGTAACCTGCGAGCTGTTACGCAGAGTCAGAATTGTAAACTCGGAAATACTGGCATTAATTGTATGACTCCGAGGTCAGTTATATCCACAAATACAGAGACAGGCGAAGAAATAATATTTCCTTCGACATATGCTGCTGGCATTTATTTTGATAGTTGCCGTGCTTTATTACATTCTGTCGCAAATAATAGATATAAATCAGCATTTTCGAAGAAATTCAAACAAAATAACACATTTTGGTATACACAATGAACGGAGATTTCTTCATCAAGCAAACGCGTTCTCCGCTGGAGTTATAATATTTTGCCAGCTGTCATGTCCAAAACGTTGTGGTAGATGTATACTGGGCAATTCTGCAAGCGACAGGAAAATAGTCAAATAAATATTTGAGTATAAAAATATCACAATGAAGACTTTGATACTGACCAATGATGATCTTAACTCAGAGAAATTTCAGATAACTGATGTTCCACCCCCAATTCTAAATTTACAACACAAACAGCAAATGATGGTTCAAAGCACATACAAATTATAGATAAATTTTATCATGGGTTTTCGCAGAAAATACGATCTATTAAATCCCCTTCCCAAGTTGAGCTAGCACGAAAACAGTTAGAGGATAAATTTGCTAGACTACAGAAAAATAGTAATATCATGAAGAGAAAAAAACCTGTCTTTGAGCTAGAGTAATCAAGAAGTTATCTCCCTTGTTGTTATATAATGTTACAGGCCGCTGCCATATTATTATTTTTATTTTTATTCAGAAATATTCTGATTCAGAAATATTTTTATTTTCTTTTCTGATTCAGAAATAATTTTATTTTTTCTTCTGATTCAGATATATTTTTATTTTTTATTCTGATTCAGATATATTTTTATTTTTACATCGCAAATCATGAAGGGAGAAAATCCTGTCTTCGAGCTAGAACAATCAAGCAGTTTTCTCCATTGTTATTCCTTGTATTTTGTTTATAAATCATGTTTATTTGTATTCAGTGACGAAAAAAAAATATTTCTCTCGCTTGTTTTTTAATAAGTGTTATCTTTGTTTTTTATAACTTTGTCAGGTTTCTAGCTATTTTCAGAATTTATTAGAGGTGATTATTAAGATAGAAACGAAAAATATGACAGTGAATAAGCCACGTCCACTATGTGAGCTGCTTTTGGATTTCCAAGTATTAGTCACCTTATATACAATGCAACCCATCTTTGTTTGGGGTTAGCGCGGTTGACTCTGATACTGAGGCCCGTGGTTCGATTCCAATGACTGACAGTGTCGATAGAGGCGATTAAGATACCATTTTTCTTTATATTTGGGGGCCCCAGCAGCCGTAAGAGATTTCATGTACCCCTCATCACGTCGATCAACGTAGTGAGTGCGTTTTTTTTCTTAAAAAGTACATGAAATCGATGTGCCTAGACATCCCTCTGAATTTCTATTATTTTGTTTCGCACATTAGAAATTCGTCTTGACTCAGTGTGGGGGATGTCCATGCAGGCGCCCCTAAAATAAACAGCAGGGTAATGTGAGCTCGTAACATTGTGACCTCACTGAATGGTACCTCAAACAAGGACAGTCAGAAAGAATGTCGCGAAAAGAAAAAGTCTCATGAGGTGCCTGTGGGCCATAAGAGAGGCCTTAACCATGAAGAGTGCCACATGACTGCCATAAGAGAAACATCAATGATAGGACTCTAAGGACCTCATGGTAAATGCTTTACAGGCAATGAAGGGACCCCGTGAAATGGTAGACCGATCGTCATCGCTGCTCTTTATTTTTGTATTTTTATTCAGAAATGTTTTATATTATATTTATTCAGAAATACAGTATTTATATTTATTCAGAAATATTTTTATATTTATTTTTTATTCAGAAATATTTTTTTTAAATATTTGTATTTATTTTTTATTCAGAAGCATTTTTATGTTTATATTTATACTTATTCAGAAATAGTTTTATATTTATATTTATTCAGAAATACAGTATTTATATTTATTCAGAAATATTTTTATTTTTTTTATTCAGAAATATTTTTATATTTGTATTTATTTTTTATTTTGAAATATTTTTATGTTTATATTATATCTATTCAGAAATACTTTTTATATCTATATTTATTCAGAAATATTTTTATATTTACTTTTTATTCAAAAATATTTTTATATTTATATTTATTCACATACAGATATTCAGAAATATTTTTATATTTATTTTTATTCGGAAATATTTATATTATATTTATTTTTTAATCAGAATACTTTTTATGTTATGTTTTATTCAGAAATATTTATATTATATTTATTTATTTATTATGATTCAGAAATATTTTTACATTAAACAAATATTTATTATATGATGAATCATGAAATTATTAATGCTATTATTTCTGCTAATAAAATATTACAGCATGACGGTATAAAAATTTCTGATGAACTTAATCCTGAGAAGATTATTTCTGATTTTGAATCATTACAATAATGAAAATCCGAGAATAGGTATACACTACCAGCCGATTAGAGATTCATAAAGTTGATTCAACAGGCAATGTTACAGTCGCTGGCAGCAATTGCAGATACGCAGGCGGAATTATTTGTTCGTCTTGCGCACTCAACTGAAAAAAATCAGGTAAAAATTATCTCACGAATACAAAACAAAAATAAATTGTGAACGCTCGTATAAAACAGTTGAAGGAGATTATATCCGTTGACTTTGTCACTGGTGAAACGTTCAGTGATTACGATGACCACAATGAAAGTGAAAGTGAAAGTGACTGCAATAATAACTTAATAAACGGTGTCACCATGACTGTGGCAAACCCTTCGATGGTCGCGGGGGAGTAATTTTATTTCTGACTACAGTAAAAAAATATTCAGATTCTATTCAGTTAGAATAATAATATGTATTTTATTCTGATAATAATTCAGAATCAGATTTATTTTTTGTTCAGAAAAATAGTTTAGTCAAGCACATTCAGATAATTTATTTGACAGATTTTTTTTTTTTTTTGCTTGGTTTTCTACGATGGCACTCTATGTGCGTGAGATCTACGATCACGTTCTATGGACGCACATACAGATTTATTTTCAGCGTCTCTGATCTCAAATACAACAAGTGTCCCGTCTGGTCAGTAAGTTTAAAATGTATCCGCGATAAGAGTTGATTATGATATTTTAAATAAACAACGTTGATTGGTTCTGATACAATCAAATATCCTGGCGGTACTTGAGGGATAAATGAATATAAGATGTATCCTTGCTGGGCCTAGTTGGAGTTTTCAAGGTCAACTTGATAACTGCCATCAATGATGTCATAATCTAAATTGACCGCGATCGTTGTTGTTATATTGACAATTCCCTGCGAAATATGACGAACTCCGCCGTATGGATCATTATCACGTTTGAGAATACTCGCTGGTGGGGCTACTTTTCTCCATGATTCAAGTATTTTGGAAAGTATTCCTTGACAATATCATTAACTGATTGTCTTATATCAAAATCGAGTTCAGGTAAAATATAATCATCTCGTTGTTCATCGTTGCAATGCACTTAAAATAACTCTTTTAATTTATCTTTAGATTTTATATTTGCAATGATAACTTTGTTAATATGTTTTCAATCAATGAGAATATGTATCAGATCATTAATATGATCAATGATCTGCTGTTTTATGTCTTCGTCGTAATGAACAATTATAGCCGCAAGCAGAATTATCACGTTATTGTATATTTTAATATATTCGGGCTCAATTGTTTTTTTGAATGATTTAATAAAATCTGCATTTAATTTCTTTCCTCTCATCAAATACACATAATTTGTTATTCGATGAAGAAGTTTACCGTTGTCATCGGTAATGTACTGACCCCATGCAAAAATTATCCATGGATGTAGTTTTGGATATCCTGGAATTTTTGTAAATATCTGCTTTGCTAAAAGAAATTCATCTCGTTTTGGTTCTGGTGGCCCTGCATAAATCGGTGCAATCTCCGGCCATCCTAACACAGTCCTGATCCAAAACTGATAATTGTCAACGGCGTAATCCGGCGATAAAATTTCAATCGCCGCAGATAACGTTGGCTCGTGAACAGTAACCGCTATCTTTGAGTCTTTTCTTGTAATGGATTTAATTTTACGTTGGAATTCTTCATTGATCTGTTCTATTTGATAACTGCCCGTTGCAATACTGACAACTTGCCAATCAGGAGTTCCATCGGGTTTTTTTTCTTTGCAAATACTAATGACTCATTCGGGGGAAGACCACCAAACGATTTTGATCTGATATTTGGCCAACTATGATAAACTCGTAATTGTGCTAGAGCTATTTCTGATGCTGGGACTGCAGTTCGAAAAACAATTCCGAATTCAGGATTGGTTAAACTCGCCGATATCATTATATTAATAACGATCTGCTGTAATAATTCGTGCGGTCTTTGATCCTGCCTCGACATTATTATTATTATTTATTCCTGATTTTAATTCAGGTTCGCTGACATTGTTGTAGATCTCGATTATCGTTGTGAAGTCTTCATCGAATATTTTACCATCACTGAGATACGACGAAATCAATGATGACAGTTTAGAATACGCTGTCGTTGCTGTATGCAGTTTCATTGTGTACTCGGGTAATTTTGCGCTTGTGCATGTATCTATCTTTTTTGCAGTAATACAGAGGATGCCGGCGATAGTTGTTGCGGATGAAACGAATATTGTTACAACTACAGGCGCGGTCACTGTTATTGTTGATAATATCACACCAGCTCCAGCGATGACAGCAGAAACTGAATACACAGTTATGTCTATGGCGGCCATGCGTCTGCGATATTTTTTTATTTTTATTGTATAATCATCAACGATGTTCTTCAGTTTAGTTTGCCACATATAAACTTGATCGTATCTGTTCGCTGAACGTCGATCATTATACTATATTAAGTAATTAATGGAGGTGTTTCAGCTACAAATTCCAGACACCACCTGTAAGACGCTGTGGTTATTTTTTTTTTATCTAATGGTTCCAGTATAATTATTTCTTCGGTGTCTTTATTTAATACAATAGACAAGGTTCCAGAAAAATTATCGGTTGAATGACGCCATGGAAATGTGGTAAATATCCTAATTTTTGCAGAGCTGAACACGGACAGCCTGTACACACCGGTTACTTCAGCTGTATGTTTGATAGCGTTATTTTGCGGTGTCCATGTTGATAATCCTGATGATACTGGGTACACGATACTGCTAATTTGTTTGTGTGGAATTTTAACGAGAAATTTTACTGACGATATTAGGAATTCCACTGATAATATCGTTGATTCTCGCGTTAACGTCGGCGAGTTTTTGTCAACGGTTGGTGAACGTCCAAAATATTCATTAATGGTTCTGTTTACGTTTCTGCGAAAATTCAGAGACAGTTGTACTTGATTAGAAAAATCATTTCTAAGTGTGGTCATTCTATCGTTGATTGTAATAACGAAGTTGTCACCGGAAATTCCTTATCATCGACATACATCTTCTTTGCAGCGTCGAGATTATCTGTTTGTTCTCTCACGATGTTAATTTTATTGTTATTCATGTTAATTCCGCCATTCATGTTATCGCCGGATTTTAACACTCGTTCACTGATCGACGACGGAGTAACAACACTTGGAACAAGTTTGTCCTCGTTGTCATATATAGCAATAAGACCTTCTCGCGATAATCGATTACGAATAATAATATTGTTGATTGAAATATTACTCGTCTTCAGTTTTCCTTCACGGTTTTGAAATGCAACAAGTTCGTTTGGGATCAACGCTGGTAAGATTGAACAAGTCAGATAATTCATCCTTTATCTGCCTAGTTACTCGCTTGAGTAAATCTTTATCTGGTGCTTGTTGGGTTTTAGTTTTAGCTGATCTTCCGTAAATATCTACCATTATATAATTATCTATTATTCAAAATAGAACTCGTGTATTCATATACAGCCTTATGAGGTGGTGTTATTATCTTTATACAACATCTAGTACTGCCAGCGCTTCACGGCCATATTTTGGAGGATCCGTTAATGTTTGTGTTGGTAGCGTTGAATACCAGATTGGAATATCGCCGCTGACATACTTTAAAAATTGTTTTGGTGGTGCCAGTCCGTACGAATCGAAATAAACAATACCACGTGGATAAGATCGCGTACGCAACCCAATGAGTACCTGGACCAGAGTTTTTATCAAGATTAATGACACCGGTTTGAACGCTGTTTGGTTTGTGTGTAATTGATCACGCATAAAAACACCTCTGAAATTTTATATTTAATAGCTCAGCAGCATAGAGTAAATCAAAATTGGACGTCGGGAACATCAACGAGTCCCTGGAATTCTTAATCCTTTTCCTTACCGAGGTAAAATCCCTAGCAGTCTTAGACCCTTTCCTTTTTTTATTTCTTTTCCAGTTGCTTTCTTTAGTGCCATTCCAGCAACTGTTCCAACTGCGCCTAACGCAGCAGCTTTTGCAACAGCTGGGGCTTCAGAGGCTATTAACGCTTGTAAGGCAGCGAGAATCGGAAATATAACACAAGTCTTACCGATGTCTTTGATAGCAACTGCAGAAGGATTAAGTCGATGCCGGTCTTTGATTGTTTAGTCGTATTGAAATGTTTGAGCCGGAATTCTGTCAGAGGTAGTTTATTTGAACCACCTGCGATTTGTTCTCGCTTTAGTGATATTTTTACTGCACAGTTCTCTTTTGATGCTGATTGTAATTTTATTATCTGAACAGGAGTCAGACTGACACTAAGATGATGATATGACATTTATAATATCATCCTGATTTTTAAATCAACGATTGCATATTTTCCACTGGGGCATCAACTACTCTCATTCGTCCACCAACACCTTCAAGTAACATTGTTTTATCACTGAGTATGACAGCGATTGCTCTGTAATTAGCATTAACTCCTCCTGTAACACGAGCTCGAAAATGTATATCAACGACAGACTGTCTAAACAAATCCAAATGTTTCAGCGAAAAATAGTAAATCGGATATAAATTTGTAAAACATAGATGTGATATTTGTAAACCAGTATCAAAATGTTGATCACGCCCCATAAACGACTTCAATCGATGATATGCACGGGCCACATGATTTTGCTCAAAATTCAACAAAATATCCTCCGATGGTTCTTGGTGTCCGTTTATTCTCAACGAAACCTCAGAAACACCGAGTTTGTCAAATATCATTATAATACGCGTTTGATCATTTACTCGTTCAGCATCTTGGAGAGCAACAAATATATGTCTGGGAGCTGACACTCCTTGTTGTTGTGCTATCTGCCATGTAAATAAACCATTAATGTTACTTTGAACAGCATCTGTGGTTGTTGTTACCCATGATAGCGTCGACTTACCACCTTGACCCATAAAAGAGAGTAAACGTTCTTCTTCAGGTATCGTTGGAGTCATTACTGGCATCCACAATGAAAGTTTTGTTAGTATTACTTTAACGAGATCAACAACAGCAGCAGGTCGCCATATTGCATCATCGTCTGTAGCTTTTCGTACTAGTACAACTGTATGTTTGGCTCCGAAAATAACCTTTATGACATTTCTGCAAAATCACAAAAATATGTGACAGCGGAATTGCATATGACAACCTTTTATTTCCACCTTGCAACATAGATCGACGTGCTGTAAATCCAAAATTAAAATTAGGATTATCACCATGAACCACAGGCCATACATCAGCATCATCGTTGTTGGCATTATTTCTTGGTTGTCTTATATTATACTTTTCGTATTCAGCGTGGTTAGTAGTGTCCTTTGCAAACATCACTGACGGTCCAGCTCATCTTGAATAAATCGTCGCTGTATCTTGCAAGACCCAGTATCGTTGTGGCAACGTCAACGTCCTTCTGAATTGATTCAATGGGTCTTCCGTCGGTGATATATGTAGCATTGTCGAACAACACCATGATGCCATTATTAACAAAACCAACACTAACCTCAGCGTTATATTCAGTATTATCTATTTTTACAATTTCACCCTCTACTTCAATAAATGCTTCAGCGGGTAAGAAATATCTGCTCGTATCCCGAACTTGTAATTCAATTCTTCCGCGCTGATTTGGCTGTCGTGCGTCATAAGAATACTGTTGATAATCCCGAATGGATTCATCCTTGAGAACTGGCGCATCCATGTCAAATGCTGGATCATATACACGTTTGAGCACTTTATTATATTTGTTATTGTCTAACACGAAGACCACTTCCTGCCATCAGGCTTGCTGCTATGTTTTTTTTTTTCTTTTTCATCAGCTAACTCTGCTAGTTTTTGATTTGCGGCTTGATTTATTATTTTACCAATATTTGCAGGCATAACCTCGGTGCTCGGTAATTTTACTGGTGGCTGAGGTTTTCGTCGTATTAATCGTGCTAGTCTATCCTTGATTGCAGAGAACGCTTTACTGGCAACGATGCCGGCAGCACCAACACCTTTTTCACGAACAACGTCAATAGCTTTTATTCCTAATTGCTTTGCAATCGGTATTGCTTTGGGGGCTATCCTTCTGAATCGACCCTGAACAACATCACCAAGTCCATTCCCGTAAATCACTTTATATACCGGTAATCGCGAATTTATCACCTTGACCATGGTCGGTCCACGATGAACATTATGTATTATTTCATTAATGAGGGACCGATACACATTAATATCCATGATACCGCCTGTAAACAATCGTTGACAAATAGCGGCTGCTTCGTTAATAATTTCTGGAGAATTATTTCCAGCTCGTTTACCACCAATGAGGACTTCTAGTCGTTCAACATCTGCAAGGACATTATTGGGACAAGTAACAAGACCACTTCCCCTGGTACCTGTACCAATACCACTTCCAGTTATTTCTTCTTCCTCAGTAACGTTGGAAAATACACGTCAATGGACGAGTAACGAAAACGAGTTAACCCACAGGATTAACGCGGTCTGTTACCCGCAGTAACGAAATGTGCTCGGTTAACGGCTTCCGGTTAGCATTATTGGCCTTATTTTCAGTCTTTGTAGGAGCCTTTAGTTTTCGTAAATAAGGTCTCCAGCAAAATGGCCTGTTCACACTCTCTGCTGCTTAGTAACAGCTTATATTTAAATTCATTGGACATACTCCTTCTTACAAATTTGTCTATGCGTGAATTTTGAAGGCGTGGTTTGTGGACGGTGCATACACAATGTTCATAAATGCATTGTTGAAATGTAAATATCTTGAGATAGCATTACAAGAACAAAATAGTTCTGTAACATTATATTGATTCCTAAAGTCTGCTGTTCCACAGTATTGCTTTGATTTCAAGCATGTAGCAAGCATAACAGAATGCAGCATAAAGAAGATTCATTACCCATCTCAGAGAGTAACCTCTGTATGAGGTTTGTGTGAATTCTACATGTGCGGATTGTGGACACAGTGTTCACACATGTATTGTTGAGGTTATAAGCAGTACAGGCATTGGGATAATCCTTGAGTGAAACAATTAGATGAATGGTATTTTGATTTTTACAGCTTGAACTTAAATTTTTATGATTGATTTAAAGTTTACAGACAAAAATCGAGAAAAATGTAATCATATCTGGAAATGATCTTTCTTACTAGTTTGTGTGAATTTCATAAGCATGGTTTGTTCACACGGTGTCCACAATGATATTACACATTGTGGAGGTACCATATATTTAGAAAGCACAATAGATACATCATGAATAATGTTCACTGTACAAATCAGTTACAACTTTCTCCACTGGATAACCTCCTCAGGATACATACCTACATGTTCCTTCAATTTCACGTATCGAATTGGTAATTCCTAGCATACCATGAAAATAATCTCTTTGAATATGTTGTCCAAAATGGTTCCATAGGTTGTAAATCAAACAAGCTGTCCTCATTTGATGCATCTTGCATAATATTTAATAAGTTTCATTAGGACATGAAACTGATGGATCTTTACTACTTCTGTAATCCCACAATTTATATCGGCATTTGTGTATATTCAGGATACATCTGAAATAATTTTAGACTTTTAATAAAAACTGTGGACGCTGCCAAAAGATTTCAAATTAATAATTTTGGTTTCTTCTAAATATATTCCTTGAAGGTATCAGTTTTTGAAAATACATCAAGACACGGTTGTACATTTCATGCATCTGAGAGACAATCTACTAATATTTGATAGATCTCGTTTTGTCACAAGAACTGAGCGGCTGGCTTAATTCATAGGAGTTATTTCAATGGAATAACTAACTAATAGTAGTCGTAGAAAAGGCACATGATTTATAATCATTTAAATGCCTCGTGTGAATCTGATTAAAATATACAGGAAAGATAGTTAAAAGATAATAAAAACCAATTTTATTTAAAATCTTTGGATATACTCTTTCTTAAAATCGTTTCCAATGCGTGAATTCTAAAAGAATGGTTTTTGGAGACTGTCCAGTGTTGGTGCATGCCTTGTTGAAATGTGTATCAATTTTCGGAAAGCATTAAATGAACAAAATGGTCATAAACTGTACATTGATATATAAAAGTGTTGTATTGACATAGTACAGAATGTAATATAAAGTAGATTGACAAAACTTTTCTTTAAATAATTTTTGCAGCAATTCTGTGTGAATTCTAAACGCATGGTTTGTGGACACTGTGTCTACAGTGTTGATACGCTCATTGTTGAAAAATATATTATGAGAAGGCATTAGATGAATAAAATAACCATAAGAACAGTTTATTGATTTCTAAAGCGAGAAGTTACAAGGAACTTGTCTCATTGAAAGTTTGCAGAATGGAAAGCAACAAATAATCTTCACCTCCTGAAATTCTTCTTAATTTTTTTGTGAATTTTATCATCATGGTTTATGGACACAGCCTCCACAATGATGCTACATTCAATGTGGAAGCATGATATACGTAGAAAGCAGAATTGGCACAGTATGAATGTTATTTGCTGTTTAAGGCATTAGAATATCCTCCATTGGATATCTCCTCGGGATACATTTGTACTTCAATTTCACCTACCAAAGTGGTAATTCCTAACATAACATGAAAATAAATTGCTTTGAACACGCTGTAAAAACAAAAGTCATGTAACATTATACTGATTTCTAGAGTCTACAGTTGTACAGTATTGCTTTTATTTCTGGCATAGAGGAAGCTTGTCAGATTGCATCATAAAGCAGATTCAGTAAAAATCCCAGAGAGTAACCTTTGTACCAGGTTTGTGTGAATTATAAATGTGTGGTTCGTGTCCACGTGTCCACAATGTTTATACATATATTGTTGAAGTTATATACAGCACATGTATTGGGAAAATCCTTAAATTAATGAAATGAACAGATGAGTGGTATTTTGACTTTTACAGTTTGAAGTTAAACATTTCATGATTTCATTTAAAGTATACAGAAAACAATTGAAAGAAAAATATATTCATCACTGGAAATAATCTTTCATAGAAGTCTGTGTGAATTTCATAAGCATGCTTTGTGGACACTGTGTCCACAATGATATTACACTCATTGTGGAGGTACCGTATATTTAGAAAGTACGATAGATACATCATGAATAATGTTCACTGTTTAAACCAGTAACAACATTCTCCACTGGATATCCGCCTCAGGATATATTCCTATGTTTTTCTTCAAATTCACCACCCCGTTTGGTTCACACATTGTTGAAATATGTATGTTGGGTAGGCATTACATAAATAAAATAATCATGAAAACGGTTTATAGACTTTTTAAGCGAGAAGATATATGGAACTTATTTCATTCAAAGTGTTCATAAAAAATAGCAAAATGTAATCTTCACCCCAAGAAACCTTTCTCCATTGTTTGTGTGAACTTGATAAGCATGGTTTGTGGACAGTCTCCATACTGATGCTACACTCATTGTGGAAGCATGATATATTTAGAAAGCACAATTGACACAGTATGAATAACATTTAAACCATTACCAACATTCTACATTGGACATCCTCCTCAAGATACATTTCTACAGTTTTCTTCATTTTCACATACCGAATTCGTAATTCCTAAGATAACATAAAACATCGTTTTGAAGACATCCAAAATCTTTACATAGTTTATAAGCCAAACAAGCTCTCCTCATTTCAAGCATCTTGCATGATATTTAAATTAATTGCCTTCGGACAAGAAAGCATGATGGATCTTTACAACTTCAATGATCCCTCGATTATAATCAGCATTTGTTGATGTGCATACGTCATCTTTATTTATTCTTACATGATTTTGTACGAAAATGTAAAAACGGTGGCTGGCAAAATTATTTGAATGTATTCGTTTGCCTTCTCATACAAATGCATTAATTTGTCATCTAGTAAATATATTAGTTGCAAGTATTATCTTTTTGCAAATACTTCAAGACACAGTTTTGCATTTCATGTATCTCCTAGACAATCTACTAATGTTTAATAGAATTCGTTTTGTTACAATAACTGATCAGCTGACTTAATTGATTGGAGCATTTACTCTGAATTACAAACTTCAGTGGTCGCGAAAACGTACACGATTTCGTATCATTTGAATGACTCGATACATTTTTATTAAACGTGTAGAAGGTGGATAGTGAAAATGTTGTAGAAACATTGGACATACTCTTTCTTACAAGTTTATTTATGTGTGAATTCTGAAGGCATGATTTGTGGATCAATTACACAGTGTTGATACATGCATTGTTGAAATACATCTATCCTGAGAAAGTATTAAATGAACAAAATGATCAGAATATAGATTGTAAATGAAACAAAGTTCTCCACATTTCATGCATCTTTCATGATATTTGCATAATTTACCTTAGGGCAGGTATCAATGATAAATCGTTGCTGTTTCAAAAGTCCCTCGATTAATATCCACGATTGTTTGTATTTAGACTACATCTTAGACGAGTTCACGTTTGAAATTAAAACAGTAGTGGCTGCTACAACATTTCAAATAATTCTTGCCTTTTCCTAGGTAAAAATATTGAAGGTATTATTATCTTTTTTTCGAATACATAAAAACGGTTGTGCATTTCTTGCATCGGAAAAATCATCTACTAATATAGTACATAAAAATAATTTTGTCGCAAGAACTAAGGGCATGTCTTCATTGATAGGAATTATTTGATATGAATAACAATCAGTAGTTGTACAAATGGTGCATAATTTCTAATCATTTGAATGAATCTATAGTGTTTGATTAAAATGAAGACGAACAGGGATAGTGAAAATATAATTGAAATAAGTTATACTTTAAAGAATTGGTCATAATCTTCCTTACAAATTTGTTTATGTGAATTCTGAAACCTTGGCTGGTGGTCGTGGACACTGATCGCCATGTTGATACGTTATTGAAATATATATTCAGAAAGCACTAAACGAACGGTGTGTTGATTGCTATAGTCTGCAGTTTCACAATACAGGTTTGATTTATGTTATAGAGCAGGAATATCAAAAAATAATATTATGAAGATCTATGAAACGTTTCAGGACATATTCTTGGTAGCACGTCTGTGTGATTTATAAAAGCATGGTTTGTGTCCAAAGTGTTGAGACATACACTGTTGAAAGTTATATATTGGGAAAGCATTAAATGAATAAAATAGTCGTATCAACGGTATATTGATTTCTAAAGTATGAAGTTACAAAGTACCGATTTTATTTGAAGTGGACTGAAAGAACAGAAAAAAGTTAATCTTTGGTCCAGAGGGCGAGAACAATGATATGGATGAACATCAAGATCGTCAGCGTGAAAATTATATTCATTCTGATATCCTATATTTTTGCAAGCACATATATCTTTCTTGCAATTCATTTTCAGATACCTTAGATAAGACTTTCATTTGCAGTTTACAGCATTAACATTACTATAAAAATATTTCCATGTTCAATGCATTTCAGGACAAAGAATGCTGGGTGAAAACAAAGAGTTCTCCGGACAAACCATGAAAATGCTGCAATACAGCATCAGCTTGAAGCTTTCTCAGACTTCTAAAAGTACGACGGAAAAAGAAATGAAAGACAGCTTTGTGGATAGAACAAGTCATTAGAAATAGAGACTGTTCAACATTTAAATACTATGTTTATAACACCATACAAAGACTGAGAAAAACAAACATATTCGTCAAAATAATCGTTATAGCATATTTGGTTTGCAGACATTTGGATTGGCTAAAATGTAACAAATAATTGTGGCCGCTTCGGTGGCCTAGTGGTTAGAGCGTCCGCCCCGGATGCAGGAGGTCGTGGGTTCGAACCCCGGCCGAGTCATATCAAAGACTTACAAAAATGGTACTAACAGCTGCCTCGCCTGGCGCTCAATATTAAGAGGCTAGTCTTAGGACTGGTCAGCCTGGTGTCAGGGTAATGTGACTAGGTGGGACATCATGCTACATGTCTGCGGCATGATGCCCCAGAGCTAGGCATCACTATAAACTGCAACACTGCAGACATCGTAGCGATATGACTGAAAAATTGTTAAATTTGCGTTAAAAATCTAAATCACACACACACACACACACACACACACACACACACACACACACACACACACACACACACACACACACACACACACAAATAATTGTGCCTTTCACATGCAAAGAACATATTCTACAACAGAAGAAGCTTGAGATGGTTCGCATTTATACAAAATTTGTTCTGAACATAACACAATCGCAATATTCAAAAAGAGAAAATGGGAGAAAAGAAGAAAAAGTAGGGTCTCGAACCTATACCATTTATCCAGCTTGAAACATCATATTAACAGCAGCAGGATTTGGCCCAGGTTGATTTGGTTTTATCTCCTCATAAAATTTACACTCTGGTGGCTCAAAGCTGCAGTTTTTATACATCATAGTATGCTTCCAAGCAAGTCCCCATTTTCTTTCATTAGCAATTTGGAACTCGATTCTGTTACATATGTTGACTTGATTATCATGGCGATGAATGATATCATTCCACATCTCAACATTTCTTTTTATTCAGATGATACATGTCCGATCATGCTCATTCAATTGTGTCTCTTTCAGGTCTAGTTTTGCTTTTTGGATGATGGTCGTAGAATTTATGCAAATCCAGGTGTGCCATTACAGTCTGGTGCCTGAACTGACTGGAGACCTTTCATGGTTTCTGTTACAGTAACTGCATGCAAAATACAAGTATCCTCCCTCTCACCTATATAACTAGGAAAAGGCATGCTTGCTTGGTTTCAGAAAACTACATCAACTCTCCAATACTATTGGAAGCCAAAATTATGAAGGCTCCTAACTTTCGTGGGTGGATATGATGTCATGTAACTGGTTAGTACCCCAACCTTGCATTTATAGATGCTACCAGATTTCAAGTGTTACCTTTGATTGACAAGCCCTGGTTTAATTACTTTGCACCTGATAAGGAAAACCATTGATGTTCATGATAAAAGAATCGAACGACTTTGCCACAGAAATTTTTTTATCAACTTCAGGTTTTACATTTCATTAAAATTTAAGTTAAATTTAAATTTTCATATAAAAATATGTATCGTTTTTTAGAATTGAATTTTCTAGGAAAGTTTAATAGTCAAGTTTAATTGCTAGTACTTTCTGGATTGGTGTTAGAACCGAAAGCTAATTACAGTTTATTTGAAGTGTTTATCTTGTTTAGCAAAATCACAATTAAACTTTAAGTTTTGTGCATTTTTGACATTCGGCCATTTGGAATTTCCTTGTGTTTGTGTTAAAGTGGTGTCGGATAAGCCTGTAGCTGTCGTATTCATGGATGAAATGTCATAAGACTTTGCAGCAGTATTTAAGAGACATTGATTTGATCATGGATGGTGGTTTTGTCCATGGAGGTGAAATTGTCTGACCCTGTCAGGCATCGGGTCACAATTAGAACTTCCAGTTCAGTACCAACGAATGTAGTTCAAGTCTATTTTTAGAACATTTTTTCCTCTCTCATTTTGATGGTGATAGAAGAGTTTTATTCGTGACTTTTTGGTACGGCTTTAAAGGTAATTGTTCATTCTTCAGAATATGTGCTTATAGTGTGGTTGTCTGTGTGTATTTTGGCCACAGTGCACAGTGAGTAATAAGGTCTTGGTGATGATCCGGAAGTGAAATATGTGTTCCATTGCACGCTGGTTTGTTTACAGTCAAGCCTTTCCAAAAACATTGCAAGTCAACCTTTGACAAGATCTTCACCGTGAAGTCATCTTTGAAGGTATTTTAGATTAATATATGATTTGTATTGATTTTCACACAGTGGAATGTTCAGTACTGAGAAACAAATGTAGAGAATATATAGTAAAATTAACTGTGTTCTATGGCCTGTCAAGGGAGTCTTGACTAAACTTTAAATTGCTATCAAATTTTTATTATTAATGATAGACACATGAAATTTTCACATCTTGTGTATATTGACAGTGGAAATTAGAAAATATAATTAAAATTTTAAAAAAATAATGAAAAAAATGTTAATTTTTTTTTTTTAAATTAAAAATGATTTTTTTTTCGCCATATATTCACAGAAATGGTATCTGTTGGAGATGACATTCATTATAATTAGCAGCAATGTATTCGTACACCATATACAAGCTGCAATGGAGGATTTTTTTCAAAGCCTGTCAATAAAAATATCTTAAATTCTGTGACAGCACATAATAGTGATCGTAGAATGTGGATTGATGGATGGATGGATGGATGGATGTGTTGAGTAGGTAGGAGAAAAGAAAGTCGTCTTTATTTTAGTACACCATGAAGGTACGTCAGTGCTGTCTTAAATACATTCCTTCCTTCCTTCCTGCCTGCCTTCCTTCCTTCCATTCATTCATCCATTCATTCCTTCCTTCCTTCATTCATTCATTCATTCATTCGTTCATTCATTCATTCATTCAGCTAGTAAGTCATTTCGTGTTATTTTATTTTAGAATTTATTTATTTTGCTTTTTAATTTCTTTATTTATGTCTTGATATTCAGAGAAAACTGTTTCTGATTCTCATAAATTCTGTGACATAACTGCACAAGTTTTGATATATTTTTGGTCTGCTTAAATGTTAAATATACTTTATACATCGAAATCACTCAGATGTATGGTACCATACTAGGTGTAACGGCTTTGCGTGGTACATCAACTCACCCAAATCTGCGAATATTCCATATGTACCAAAATCTACCAAATCTGCTGAAACTAAAATATTACAAACTTGATGGTAATCATATTGATATTTTACAATCAGCTGATCATTAACATTAGAACAATCTGTTCAGCTGGTGCAGTAAGTTGAATGACAACACTTTCTCATTGTCTTCATATCTTGTGAAATTAATAACATTAACATTAGAGTTCTAAAACTAGCGTATCCATATAGATGTACATTTGCCTGATTATTATATTATAAATTATGTTAATCTTGTGATAGTGACCTGGTTAGTTCATTCTGTCAATTTGTTTACCCCCACACTAATGGATCGTCCATAAAGTATGTATGCACAGAGTGGGGGTGAGGGGTTTTGAAAAAATTTAAAAGCATCAGCCTGTATATGTGGTGGGGTGATTGTTATTAAGTATGTTCTGCAGCAGCAAGAGTCAATATCCCATGATAACTGTGATGTTTGTGAAGAGTATGTTGAGTCATTGAGTATGTTGAGTCAGTAACATAACTGGCAGATGAGTTAGATGCAAAGTGGCTGGTAAGCCACGTCAGGTAGAGCCAATATCTACTTAAAATTGTGAAGTGTGACATATTGTAGCATTTTTACTCATGGCGCACTCTTTTCATATTCTGACAAGACCGGTAGAGATAGCTCATGATTCAGACAGATTATGCATTATAGACCATGAAGCCTCGTACGAATGTTTGAAGCCGTACCTTGCCAGATTGTGACAACGTATGTATTGCATCTGGATGCACAAAGATGCACGTGGATTACCTTTTTCACACATATTGTCCATTACTTTTATATTAATGAGATTTAGAAGAACATATGTGTTGATCACACACAACTTACAAAAAGTGTCACCCAAGAAAAGAACTGTTGATCATGACTTGGCTGATATTGAAGCTAAGGATGAAAATTGGATTCCAGTCATTCCAAATGTTGACAAGGCTGATAATATTCCAGTTAACCGCAGTTTGATTGGTCGAAAGCAGAAATGTTTAACTGGTTGATGTTTGACTATTACAGTTTTGTACCATGTTAAATTCTACTAAATATTTGCTGCTGACACTTTCTTTACTATTATTAGAGCTAGGTATTTACATTTGCCATAAAAAGCATTGGTTACAATTTTATGTAATATTCAAGGTACATATTATAGATGATGTTACTACTTTCCTAATTTCATTTTCAATTATTAAAAATCATTTTCCTTAAGAAGTTTTATTAAATAGTATTAACTTAAAACTGTGCTTATTTTTAATGAATGTATTAATAACTTCATCCTATGGACGACCCCTAACATCTTTATCACCATAATGAATTAGAATCACCAAAGTTATTGTTCATAGTTAAAGTTATTGGATTGATTAAACTTTATTGTTATCATGATTTACCAGCTGACCATAATGTTCATTTGTTCATGAAATATCATCCTACATCATAACTACTTTCTCTCCTTTTTATTAACTTTGTTTGCAGATTAGTGTAGATTTCGGCTGATTTGGCTTATTGTATGAACACTTACAAATGGGCCTTGTCACCTGATAGTCGATAAGATGTTCACATGACATCAGTCCTCTAATAATGGTTTGCAGATGAGTCAAACACTAAGGACAAGCTGAGAAATATGATGCAGCAAAGGTATATATTCCATTTAATATATCGAGGATGGCTGTAGCAGGTATCAGAATCCATTCTAGAATAATATGAACTTGACTTTGACTATCCCATACACTGCTTGAGACAGAAAATAGATATCTAATGTTATATGCTGTATCTCATAACATATATACTATACATTGATGTGTATAAGGGAAATACTGTTCATTTTGTAATAGAGAGAGAACATTTTAATTTGTCATAAAGAAAGGTACATTTTCCTTTCCTTATGCTATGGATGGCCATTTTTTATCTGTATGTTATTTTGTAACATTAACAAGAAAACTGCAATATCTGTGTGATTACTCCATTTTACAGTACACGCAATCATTCAACCCTCTGTGAGCCACAGTTATTAGCTTTTCCTACAAACACTAAAGGCAACAAGTGCCGTGTTTCTATATTAAATGCATTAATTCAGTTATGACCTAGATATTTCAATTTGAATTTCTTGTGTGTAAATATAATTTATTGCAGCCATATTGTATTATTAGGTGATGATTTAATATCATGTAAATTTCAGCTTTACATACTGGTTATGCAAATAAGTTTGAATCTTCATGATCTGCTGTTTCTTTTAACAGCTGCAGTTCCAGTATATTGATGGCATTTGTATAACAATTAGAGCAAACTTTAACTTCTTACCTAAAGTTGGTTGTGGAAGCAAGTTTACATTGTAGGTAATAAATACAGAGACAGACAGAGAGACAGAGAGACAGAGAGAGACAGTCAGAGAGAGACAGACAGACAGAGTTCACAGACTCTGGTCAAACAGGGAAGCAACGTACTATGATGTACACTGTACGCTACACTATGATGTAGCTTATGTGAAAAATATGTACTGTAGAATTTTAAAGTATCACAAAAGTTTACAGTCTAGCAAACAATCATAAAATTGCCTGTGACAAAAATATGCAATAATATATTAATTCTGCCAGAAGCTGTGAACTCTCCGGTCCTATATCTGCGTAGTTTCAAATATTAGGAAAAAGAAGAAAATAATGGAAGAAGGAAATAAATAAAGATAAAATAAATGAAAAACAGTATTGGAACATTTGGCAATGCTTGTTCTGATCACCCTTTCCAGATATGACCCATTGTCACAATATCAGTTTAAAATTTTAAGAAGGAACAAAACGACCAGATCTAATTTGCGACATTTATCTGCAAGCTTATTTTCCAGAAGCATTATTTCAAAATAAAATTGAAAGAAAGTTAATAAAATTGAAAGAAAGTTCTCTAACAATGGCTGTGAGAAAAGTAAATGAAAATAAATCCCAGGTCTGAATAATTTGAAGTTAGTGGTACGTTGCAAACTGTAAAAATAAAACTATTTGCACACAAATTAATGTTATCACATTTTTTATAAGGCCATAAATATAAACACATCATTGATTCATATGTTTAGAGTGGTTCTCAAACTTATTTCCACCGCTCTGAGCTTGGATGTGTTGATTCGTCTAAAATATGTACTGTGCAATGAATGCATACACTGTGTTCTGATTGTATTTCTACAAAATAGCTATGCAAGTTAATGTTTGGTTAAAAACACACTTGAGGGGAGTCTTGTGACATATGTGTTACCTACCGGGTACTTAAAATTACATGTATGTGCATTTTTATTTATTTCCATGCCATGTTTTTGTTTTAATCCATATCTCTGCCTATATCAAAATTGGATGGTTCAGCATGTATGTACAATAACATCAGCAAATGTATAGAAAGCATTATGTTAAGGGTGAGTAAGAAATTTCACATAGATACCCCTTATCCATAATACTGATGCAACAGACGAACTTAACTCATCAAGCTAACATGAATATGGAGATTTAATGCAGGATTGGAAAAGTAATTATAAATTTAAATGTCAATGTGCATCTCGTTTGGTATATTTAAACACAACTATCGCAAGCCTTTATGGTAAGAACCCGTCTTCGTGATTAGTTTTGACGGAAGCTGATGCATCAATGACAATTTGTGTGTGGAAAAAAATAATGAAATTTCAAACAAACTTGATTAGAGAGTCAATAAAAACATAGAACAGTCAAATATAAAGGCAGATACATGCACACACACGCACATGCTTAAAACATGGGGAAATGTCTGAACATGATGCTGTCTATATCCTAGGTAAATTGGCAATGAAGTGCACAGGTGGTACGTAATAGCAGACCTTTGTATTCTGTTTCATGTGATTTCAAATCCCCAAAACTTAGAAACAGATAATATTGGAATATATCATAGATAAAATCAGAGCACACAGTACTGTGACAACAGTTTTGATTCAGAAAGTTACCTTTTCACTGATTGCACTGCTGCCAACTTATAGACAGCTCTCTCAAAGCGACGTTGTTACAAAGAGTAAATAAAATTCTTTCCAGTCAATAAACAAACAATATGATTATGCTGTTGAGCCAGCAGGAGGGGTGTATGTATTAAGAAGGTGCACGCGGATGTTAAGCTTTTGTGTTTCCTTAACATACTGGATACTGCAAACTTTCACTGCAATCATTCATGTTCAGTTCTATGGATGACACTCCAATTTCATGTATTTTAATGCAGTTAAAGCAAATTTTGGTACGAATTTAGATTGTGCAAGTTATAGACATCGTCTGTTCCAATAGCAATGTAAAAGCATTGTTGACAGCGCTTTGATTTTCAATTCACTTTATCAACAGTGTTCATTTTTGCTTCATTACAAGGTATATGTTTAATGGAGACTGTTTGTCTCTGTATTATATAACTGGAAAATGAAACTGTAAGATATGAAAATCTATTACATTTCTCTGCAATTTAGACAGAAAATTGGGGTCGGTTATGAGTAATGGATGATCTATTCTGAACATATACAGAAAAATTGTATGATTACTGGTTATTTCACTTGTTTCATTTTCTTAAATCAAGATTACTATAAATTAGTGCTGCTTGACTTTAACAGTTTTAATACCTATAATAGATATAATTTGATATGAATAATGACAAACTGTTTATGCTGATTGAAAATGAGTTACATAGTTGAATTACAGTCAGTGAAACTACCATAATGCTTCCATGATCTTACACACAAATGTCAATATTATTGTTACAATATGAATTACTTTCTAGTGATTAAAGAAAGATATATGTGAGTATTTTTCATGATCATTATGTTAGTATTTGGCGGCATAAAATTGATTTTACAAAATTCTTTGAGGCGTTTCACTTAGCACTTTAACTGGTCCAAATTTCACCAAAATGTCTTCAAAAGTGGAAAACATTTTGCAGTTATACTGCAGAAAGAAAAAATCGCCATTGTATTTCCTGATGATAGCAACACAAAGTCTATTAACATAACAATTCCTAATAAGTAACACTTCATCTTAAATGCCATAACTATTTCATTTCATATGATATTTTTAAAAGGATTACTGTTCTGGAATAATCTGAAGAAAAAAAAAGATCTTTTAAACTGATTCATTCCTTTATAGAAATTAAAACATTAGAAATGTATGTTCTGGTTGCTAAATAAAATTGTTTAATTCACTGCCATTATTTTCACCCGCCCATTCCTCCTTTCTGGGAAAGACATTATTTTATCTTATTCCGTCTGTCCAGCTGTCACACATACTTATCCAGACCATGGCTCCAAAATTCTTCAATGGTCCTCAACAGAATTTGTTATGGATATTCATCTCAAAGTCAAAGTGTCAACTATCTTTCTTGCCTTGATGACACAGAGAAGGCCAAAAGTCAAAAGAAGCCACTTTTCTCATGGCCTTGCAATAATATTTGGTGCAATTATTTATATCAGCATTGTGATATGTCACATACAAGTCTGAGCTCTGGATATCTAAGTCCCATTATGTGAAAGATCAAATTAAGCTTGCCACAGACTTGTCCAAGCTGTAACATGAATGACGTGTGGGTTTTCTAAAATATTTGATGGCATTATTCACATGAAAAAGGCTGTGTGCTGCATAGACTCCCATCTAGAAACCTTGAAGGTCATTGTCATAGCTTCACCTATTACAATGGTTCCGAATTGACTTATTGAAGCCTTTTTAGTCCAGATTGAACTATCTTACAGCCTTGCCCATGATCTCAGTACCTACTACAAAAGTGGCTGCGGGAGATATCATTTTTTATGAAGACCAATTTCTAGTTTTTAGGACTTAAATATAGGAAACAGAATTTAAATATATATTTTCTAAGTCACATCCAAATGTGGTGGTGGTGGGGAGAATGAAATATCTTCCATGGAATAGTCCACAAGGAAATAACACAAAGTATATGTGTACATATACATCCATTGATTTTTCTTTTTCAGCTTTAATTATACATGTAAAAAGACGAAAACAATGATGGCTGAAATCTATAAAGTGGGTATGACCTTAATGATGTTAAGACACTTTTTATATGGAAGTATAACTGATTGTAAATCATTGCTTTGATTTCTTTCAGTTGCTTTTGAATAAGTCAGATATTCAGCTGGGATTTAGAAATTTATTTGAAGAAAAGCAGTTCCAAGGATAAAATTTACTGTTGATTTGTTGAGATGTCTGCAATTGTAAATAAATACATATATATTATTATTTTTTGGGAAGACGAAAAAGATACAAAGTCAAAGACTGGCAGCTTGACTTTAAGTTGCAATTAATATCATGAGTTGACTTTTATGATGTTAATGATCTTTCAGATGTTTCAAGTTGAAAATGTTTTGTCATCAGAGAAAGTGAACACAATTAACTTTACTCCTGTTGACACTTTCGGGGATTAAACATTCATAATTTACATGGAGTTGATACCATGGCCAGGCTGCTACATCTAGTTTCCAAAGCTTCACAGCAGGTGATTAAAACAATTTTTGTCCCCAACCGGACCTCTGCAAACCCAGAAGGTCTTTGACGGCAGTAGCACTGGTTTGCAGGCTGTTTTCAGTGTTTCAACAGTTTCTCTCAAATTTTGAACCCGAAATGTAAGAAATAATATTAAGGAAGAACCATCAACCATTTCATTAAACAAATTTTTCTTGTTAAATTTCATCCCCACTTATACCTCTTTGATATGATGCTGACAATTGGGAGAAAAACCAAGAAGTAATTAGTCAATCAGAATAGCATACTAAAATCCTTCAAAATGGAGTAGTAGTTTGGGAACCACATATCTGTATGATTGTAGCTCACTTTAGTAACTTTAGTAAATTAAAGAGAAATTCGGTACAAAATAAGTTTTTCCTTATAGTTAATTCCTGACTGAAAGTGTTTATCTTTTAGATCTAGTGCTGAATGCCGTTCTTCTGATCGAGAGGTACAAGGTTATGCTCCAGTGATAGCTACAGATTGCAGATTTACATAGAGAATGCTACTTCCACTAAGCCGATCAGAGCACAAGGAGAATTCTTCAGGCCTGAAAAGCATTAATGTTCAAGAATCACCAATTATTAGTACTAAACATGTCATTTGTATTCTAATTCATTATAGAGTAATGGTGAAAGGAGTGTACATTTCCGATCACTCTTGCTGTTGTTCTCATGCTTTCACTCGTAACAAAGCAGTACTTTTTGCTAATGTTATAATGTTGCTTTAATGTAAGAGCAATTAATAGTGCTCCATTTTTCATTCTAGTTTCTCTTTCTTGTGTAGCAACAGCATCTGTTATAACCATATTTTATTTGACTGTTGCTGAGTAATCATTGATATGCTGCTAATTATTTCAGCTTTGTAAGAAAAGGAAATGTAAAAAGCATAATAACACAGATTGCTTCTGATTGCTGATTAAACTTCAGCGATGGAAGCCAGATTAAAAGCAAAGAATACAAATATGGAATGTATAATGAATAAACCCATTTTGATAGACTACTATAGAAAGAGTTTCACTGTTTAAATAATTAGATTATCATATGTGCATGATTTGTATGTTGTATGTATGTCATCATGTCAGTAATCGGATTAAAGCACTATATATGTATGTATGTTGATAAATCTATGAAACATGAACAGACATCCAAGAATGGGCAATAATTGTTGTCCAAAGAATACTCACATATATGTTGGTGGCTTGCTACGTAGAACGTGGCTGGCTGTGGGCACAAAACATTGGGTATTGGATGTGTTCCTCCTGCCAAGTTACAAAGTGAACAATATGTACAGGCATGTCAGAATGTTGCCTTTGCAACTGTAAACCACTCTTGTAAACCATCACTTTCATTTCTTGATTTTCTAGAAAAATGACTTTTTGTGGTGTAGTGAAAATTAAGTCTGATGAATTTCCCACTAAAGTTCTTTGTTTGGCGACAAATGCCCAGTAATATTAGCATGTATATATATATATATATATATATATATATATATATATATATATATATATATATATATATATACACTGTAGTTTCATGACTTTCTTTCCTGGTTTAACATGTTTTGAAATGCGTATATTTTCAATATTCAGCCCATACATTGCCTATGATATGTTTTCTGTTAATGGTTGCAGGCCATTTTGCAATTGCAAATTTGACTGTTCATTAATGTAAGAGTACATTATAAGTGTTAAGTGTTCCACCTGAACTTTTTAAATAATGGTACAATGTAACCTTGATAAAAACTATGTGGGTGCACATTAAGATTCTTGTAGGTGTA
This sequence comes from Megalonaias nervosa, assembly GCA_016617855.1. Lineage (NCBI taxonomy): Eukaryota > Metazoa > Mollusca > Bivalvia > Unionida > Unionidae > Megalonaias > Megalonaias nervosa. The sequence continues at coordinate 51,872 of JAECUM010015359.1, forward strand.
AAAAAAATTCAGTATGTATACAGTATTTAGCTTAAAATTGCTTATAGACTTTAATTCTGTACACAGTAATGCAGTGAAAGTTACATTAATTAAATGTTTGCAAATGAATATTTGAGGAATTAAGCTTAAAAATTTAGACCCAATAAATGCAGTAACTGTACTTCAATTTTACAATTAGAAATACTCAGTTATATATTTTTGTCACAGCCACCATAATATTGCTTCAATGCACAACCTATGCAAGTCTTTTTCCCAGCCTACAAATGCTTAACCATGTCTGTTCTTCGGGTTCAAATGGTGATTTATATGAATGGCACGTTGTAACGTGTTCTTCATAATTTGCTACGATTTCATTTAGTATGTGTTTATCAATGTTTTAAATATGAAGTATCCTTTTTTCAAGTAGATTCAGTCCTTAAGAGATGTGCACAGGCCTACAACAGTCTTAGTATACAGCAAATTAATGACGGGAAATGATAATTTGAACAAAATAATTTACAGTCATTAAATTATTTCATATTTCAAGAGCTGTGCATGCATATATATATATATATATATATATATATATATATATATATATATATATATATATATATATATATATATTGTTACGTATATGTAATTAAATTCCTTGTGTGTTAGTTTTAAAAAATTTCTTAATTTTATTTTTGTTTCATTACATTTTATTGTAATGTTAATTTTCATTGGATTTAAGTCTCTATTCGGAAAATTGGCTTGACCCGATTAGATTATAAAATTTCTTCAGCATTATTTTTAGCTCACTTAAGTACACAGGTTTTTAAACATCAAGTGGTAATGATTGGTCATTACCAAGGTCATGCCTGGACCTAAAATCAGCTCTGCTGTAGACAACGTGATTTTTTGTATTGAATCCTATAATAAGATTTGTTCAGTACAATCAAACCTACAGTACCCCACGTACAGATTCACATCTCTCTTTCTCTGCTGCGCTGTTTGATTTAAGTGACCATGACTCCGTCACATGGTCTATAACTGTGTTTAAATCTAATGTTTTTAACAGAGATTAGTCAGTCGTATAAAACCTTGAGGGCTGAAGAGGTGTTTCTAATGATTGTTGCCAGCTTGATTTTCATCTGTTTTTTGGAATTTAATAATTTATTCTCCGGAGGACAAAACAAGTGTTCTATTTTATAAAAAAATTCTGGAAGAAAAAAATTCAGTGGAAATTTATTCTGGAGTTCAATACGGAAA
>JAECUM010015360.1:0-72445 GCA_016617855.1 Megalonaias nervosa
AAAGGCAATTTGACATGTTGGTGATACTCACTTCAGGAGATGCTATTTCAATGTGGTGATAATTATGCTTACAGAGTGGCTGATACTATTACATAACCTAAATTGTGTCATCACAAAATAATCAAAGATGGCTGGACATACATCTGCAAAACAAATCCATCCCTTTTCGTTTCTAAAAGCTAGACAAATTATAAGAACATAAAGGACTATGTTATTGTGAAGACAACTCAATAAATGAAAGTCGAAAACAAGGTTCAGCTGTACAATGTAAAACCTATCAGCATCAATCAAAAAGTTACTTATGATTTTTATTGTGTTCTGAAAGCATAATCAAACCATATAAACACAACTTTCATAGTGTATGCAACAATAAGTAATATTCTGGACAATGCAGACATCTTAATATATTCCACCAGGGTTTGTTTGTAAACAATTATAATCAAAAGTTACACATCAATCTTTTACAGACGTAGGGATTGCACTCGGGTGTTTTACAGCTGGCTCGGTGGCATCGCAATAATCGTGTACGACGAATTAGGGCTGAGGAAAGTAAAACCTATGGGATTCACAGACGATAACGAGCGACATCTTGACTCAACAAATACATGACAAAATTTTACGAAGTACGCGATCATAATCTATTAACAGGAAAGAATCATGTAACTGTTCAGAACGAATCTAATGTGAATTTCAGATGCCAACAATATACCAACTCGCTTGTACACACGATCCAGATGTAAATGTAAAACCATAAGAATTACAAGAAATATAGAAATGATTATAGTTGACAGGTTGATGACTTAATGAAATACAAAATTTAAGGGTAGTTAGGTTTGTGGATAGTTTTAGTTTCATCTACATGCGTACAATTTACTTCGGTAGTGTAAACGTACTGTGAAAACGGAATCTTCAAACATTTGTATAGCTATACACCTGGAAAGATCTACCGATATCTATTTCATCTGGATGTTATTAATCTGATCTCCAACTCGGCTTATTTTAATTTTTCATGTGGCATTTCATGGTGGATTGGGGTTAAAAGTATACGTTTTAAATTGTACATAAACAATTGTTTCCCATATCAACAAATGCATAGTTGTGTGAATCTCTTCTATACTTTCTTTGTTTAACAATAGACCGAAGTTAAAATATTCTCATTATGGAACCAACATCGATTTGGTTGTTTCAAGTAAAAAGCATTCATATAAAGCTAAGACACAATATGAGAGCCAAGATGTTCGTCAGATAATTTCCAAAACATTGAACGTTGTCAACAAGTTTGGGAACTTCCAATTGAAAAGTCAATGTCCTAGACTCAGATTTACGTAAACATGTCTGCCTTCATTTACAAAGATCCTAATACTTAATCTACACTCATTGAGAAATAATAACTACCAATTATGTTGTTTACAAAACAAATGTCACTGCTCAGGTACACCATGAACTTGGTTTTGGACTAAGGGTGTCAAGTATAAATTACAAGTATATATAACATAATCATGGAGATATAATCATGGAGAAAAAAAGCCAACAAACAAGGCAAATTAAATGCACATATCAATCAATGATATCACTATGAAGATCCTCCACAGGTCCAAACTAGACCCATGCACAGTGTATGCCACTTATGATAAGACCAGTAGTCAATTTTGAAACCCGAACCCAGAATCTTAACTGTGTGAGTTTCCATTATGTAAGGATATTGGCTCATACAAATTATGTTTGCTAATAGTTATTGTATCTCCAAACAAATACCATATTCAACATCTCCGTTCCAATGCCATGACCACTGATTCTTGCTATCAATACAGTCAAATTATATTTGCACACATTTGAACTCTACAGTCCAATCACTGAAAATTCTTTATTCTTACTACCTGACTGTTGATCACATGATTTATTTCCAGCTGAAACTGGTTTACGCACATTCATATTTTGACATTTGCTTGCCTCCCGCTGTCACTCGAACTGTACAATCAGTTAATTTTGGCACCTGAAATAACTCTCAGTCATGACATTGGAAGAAGATACTTTACACAGTATTCCCCACATAACTGCATGTCCTTTAGGGTATCCCTTTTACTCCCTGTTATGGTTTCACATTCATTAATAATTCTAGCAAGAGCCTGAGTTCTTTTTTTTTTTTTTTGGATGTGAATTACACTTGGCTAACACTGATTGCTCCATTAGCAGCAGCAGATCTTTAGCGGGAGGAAAGATATTAATTAGGCATAAAGAACAGTTTAAACCATAAGATAATATTATCAAAATACGATAACTTCTCCCTAATTCACATATCTGTGAATTTAATGGACCATTTTAATTTTTGGGGTGGGGCTGTGAATTTTTATATATTTTTTAAAACTTGTTTCCAGCACCCAGACACACAGATTTGTACAAAAAATTATATCCATCATATAAGTTGAAAAGGAAATATCAAGAGGAAAAATAATCCCAGCCGCCACGAAGTAGGACAACAAAGGTCATTTTATGCAAGGCCACAAATGTGAATTGAATCTAATAAATACATTTGCACTCATATTGCAAAAACACAGGATGAATAAAATAGAATGAATAACATAAATGGAAGATTAAATATGCGTTGTTATCACTGACGTCCCGCTAAGGTACACAGTTTCCAAAAATGCAACGCGATTAAACAAACGCCGCCATTTTGAGCCCCAAACAAATCGATAGTTGATCTTGATAGTTATGATGGAGAAGACAACAAAGAAAGCTATGATCCATACTAATTATCTCGATTCACTTGTGGGTGATGTTCGTGAGAGATACATCCAGAAAACTGCTAAAATACAGATTGATCCATATAAACTGCCTGCTAAAGCTTTTAGGGACGATCGGACGAAATGGCCTGAGGTCAGCTATGTAGACGTTGTTCATTTCTTGATTTTTCAACAGTCAGCATACACCAAGGATCAGTTGAAGAACTATAAGTCTCTTGATGCATGCACGCTTTTCCAAGATGGCTGGATCCAAGAAATACTGCACAAGGAAATTAGTAGGGTTCATTTGTTGAGAGCAAAAGTATTTACACTTCCGTTGTTTTTTTTTTCTCTCTCTTTTCATAATGTAACTTCAGTTAACTCCATTTTATTACTGCAGTAGCTTGATTGTGATGACAGATTTATAGAGTTAAAATCAGTTAAAATAACAATAACATTTTCAATTTTATTCGAACCATTCATCCCTCTGTGAATTTGCTGTAACCACACGTTTAATAATGGGGTTGATTGATAATACATGTAAACATTCCACGTGTACATGTATGGATACATTCGACATGTACAAAAAGCTAGAGTACTGACGCAATATTGAACATTATATATTATATGTTGTAATGTTTCCTTCATTCTAATTTCCAGGTGACCCACTCTATGCGAGTCAGAGAGAAACCTCTAGAGCCATGGGTTATTGATGCCACAGATGGGAGTGTGGAATCAGCACATTGCACATGCATGGCAGGACTGGGGGAATGTTGTATTCATGTTGCCACAGTTTTGTTTGCCTTGGAGACAGGTGCGAAAACATGCAAGGAAGCTACAATGACTGATGTACCTGTATACTGGATGTTCCTTACTTCAGCTAAATCTGAGACACCATATAAACGACTACAAGATATGGACTGAAGTCTGCAGTAAAAAAACAACAACTTTCAAATAATGAATCTGTGCACACTGTTTCTGATAAACCAGCAGCGTTAGACATCACATCGCCTACAGCAAATGAGGAAAACCTATTTTGGGATGAACTTCATCAAAATGTGCCAATGGCTGCCATTCTATTATTAAAAGATTAAATGTCCCTACAGCATGAAAGACAAACTTATCCTGGATGTTCCGTGGTTACAATTCATAAACAACCTTTTAAGAATCGATTGTAAACACACATATTACTACCAGATGCAAATGCAAATGTTTTTGTCAGACCGACAGTATTGTGACTTTTATGTATGGTGTCCTTATGACTACCACTATGAATGTGTTTATAGAGACAATGAACTGTAGCAAACAATGTCTTCTAAAGCTTTGGAGTTTCACTCCAAATGTGTAATGCCTGAACTCCTATGTAAATATTTTTTACAGAGACAAGTCCTTAGCCCAAATGCAGTTACTGGTGAAGAAGCAAAACAATCTCCACTCAGAGTGACAGAAAGTACTGCATTTGTGGTGGTGATGATGATGGAAGAAAGATGATAATGTGTGAAAGTTAAAAGTGCCCAAAGGTATGGTTTCATACCAGTTGTATAAAACTAAAATATGTGCCGAAACGAAAATGGAATTGTGGCGAATGCAAATGATGAATATATTTGCCAGTGCCCACCATGTTATGCTTTTTAAAGTGCTAATGTATTGTATATATTATAATGGAAATAGTAGTTTATAATGCTGATGATGCCAAATATCTGATAAAGCAGTGTTATATATAAATTGACCAATATTGTACATTATCATGTGTTACATTATTCACAAATCAGTAAATCAATAATATGTGCAATGATGTCTCTGTTGTATCTTTGAAATATGATAAAGAAATCTTAGGAAACAAGTTAATGAAATATATCCTCAAACCATGACTTGCGCCTGTAGATTTCTTGTTACACTTACTGGCCATGACTATTTTGACATTCAGCAAATTATAAACATAAATGGAATAGAACTAGTATTAGTATGGTACACTTTTATTTGCAAAGTTACATGTTACATATGTGTCACAATAACATTCAATGTACACATAATGGTTTGCTCAATAAACTTTGCACTCTTTCAGTCAAATGGAACAACTGAAGGACACAAATTTGTTAAACAGCAAGCCATTTTAACAATCTTGTCAATACTTGGAACACTCTCTCATGTTTCAACTTAATAAACTCAATGAGGACGATGCTCTCAAACATTCTGAAGTTTCGCAACACGAGACCAATAACACGTTCCACATGAATTCGAACTGATGCAATTTTTCTAGTTTTCTCAACTTCTAGTGGATGTAACTGTGCTTTTCCTCGTGTAAAGGTAGGGATAGCTAATTCAGCTTGATAAAGGTGCACATCATCTTCTGTGTTGAAGCCTCTGTCAACCAGCACTATGTCACCCGGTAATAGATTGTTGAGAACTCCTGATTTTTCTGTTATACACTTGTCAGAGGTTCTACCTCCCCATCCATCAGAAATAAATGTAACAACACCTTGAGGGGCAATGCCTATTAGATATTTCACAGTCTGGTTACGTTTGCAATTGGAATATGTGTACACTTTGCTCAGCGCACCGCTTAGCTTCTCTGTAAATAATTCAAAAGTGTCTAGCACAACAACAACCTTCTCGCAAACTCTTTTCTGAAACACAGAGGCATTGTTTCCCTCAATTGTTCTCGATTTGGACATTGCACTAGAAAGCCTAGTCTAATGTAGAGTACATCCAGAGTATTGTGAAAACGTCTTTGCACAGTAGGTAAAGAAACGGTCAAATGATTGGCTATGTCTTGGAAAAGATAATTCATTCGAAGCTTCACAAGACACAATAAAAATTCATTTTCTTTTGACAGACTCTTACTGTTGTTACTCATATGTCCCTCTATTAAATTAAAGACTAGTTTTAATACACCATAATTGGGCAATCCCGTGCAAAATGCTACTTGTTCAGAATTGTCAGCGTAAGATAGAAGGTTGTATAGTCCTTTAAAATCAACCTGTTCATTTTCTTTGCCTTCGATAAGTCTGGACTTGTTATCATCTTCTAGTTGTTTGATTGCTTCGACTGTCAAGTCAGTTTGGATGCCCATTGCCTTTGATATTTCTTCATCATGATATGCTGGCTGACATGACGCATGTTCCATTACTTTGTGATCATTACATGTACTGTCATTCTGTTTATCTGTATTCTCAGCACATTCTGATATGCCACTGGCATTATTGTCCCCGAATTCTGTGCACCTCTTTTTCAATGTTAATAGAAATGATACTGCATCTGAAATCTTTCTTTTGTGTTTCCGCTGGCTGGCACGATTAAATCTCTCGTGAGCAACTCGTATTGCAGGTGAAGTCATTTCTGTGTAACCAAGATCTACAGTTGGCAACCATGATGGACTTGTTCTGTCATGCAAATATGCTTTAACGCCTGTAACAAGAAAAGGAAAGCAACTGAGATAGTGACTTCATTCAAAAGAATTAAATAATGTATTAAGCAAGTCAAGAGAAAGGTCATCATATGTCAGCAGAAAATGACTAGAACTGTCAATATATAATCCTGATACTCTTAATCAAAAATATAACATTGTCATGTAAATTGTTTTTATCCAAAACGACTGGTCCTGCTGCTTGCACTGGGACTTGTAAACCAAGATTATCAGTTAGTATTACAGCTTGGATTAAAATGTCTGTAAAAATCAAGCTAAACATACATTATACGCAACTGAAAAATTAATCTTAACATACCTCCGACGAAACGTCTATCGCAAACAAGCGTTCGTTCCCATCTCTCTTCAGTGTCAATGTCCTTTCTGTTGACAGCCGCCTTCCATAAACGACGTTTTTCTTCCATAATTTCATTGTTTCTTCACCCTGATTATTCAAAATTTTCGGTACTTTAAAGAAGCTTACATCTTTTTGTACGCCTTTGCGGTTGGAACACCCGACAATACCACAAGTCGGCATTATGGAAAATACGCTTGTCGTTACACCCGTTGTCAATCGCTTGAGACTCAAAATGGCGGATCTATGCGTACACATTTTCTGCAAAATCGCGTGAAAACAACCCATTGAATAGATGCAAAAGGGAAAAGAAAAAGAATGATAGAAAAGAGTTGAATGGAAGGTGGTGAATAAGGAAGTAAGGAGAAACTGGTGGAATTTGCCCTAGTTTGCCTAGATTTCAATATACTTTTTTTGTATATATTTTCGCAAGAATAAACAAAATTGGAACCTTGCAGAAAGCTTGCGTAAGTTTGTACTGAAGAAAAGCTTGCACAAACCACTCGAAAGAAATATTGCAAGCTTGCACACTCATACATACATACATACATACATACATGCATACATATATATATATATATATATATATATATATATATATATATATATATATATATATACTTCTGTCTCAATAACTTGCGCACAACGGGGTCCACAAACATAGACCATACAAAAAGCGAGAGCGCGAGTTACCGAGGGACCTCCAAATATTGAAAAAAAATTCGCTTGGGCTACACGTCGAAAAAACCGCGGGGGAGGGGGAAGGGTTTGGGGATCTGGGCTGTTTCATGCCTGAATCCTCGTTACACAATCACGTCGACAGTAATTGTTAATGGCGCACTTTTTCTAATGAAGTTGTTCGTTATTCTGTATAAAGAACATTTATTTTCAAAATGTCAACATGTGAAAGATCGTTCCAACTGGTTTCAGCAATCGTCACGTGTACGCGAAAACACATGCGTATTACGTCACTGCTTTGTGGTTTGTTTCTTAGTCTGGTTCCCGGTGTGTTATTTTATAGTATACTGCCAAGTCAGGAGTTGGAATAGCAGGGAACTAGACTAACTGTTGATACACCAACAAAGAAGATTCCTTTTTTCAAAAACTAGCGACATTTATTTCGTGAGACAATTGTCTACGTCGAAACTCAAATTTTGTATTGTTCAGTTAGTATACTATTGATGTCGTGATTTCATTGGAAGTAATTGTGAAACTTCTCATCATCCTTGAGGATATTTGTAAAATATCTCTAAGTGCCAGTACAGGAATTCTCTGAAACTCGGTTGCCCACAATAGTCTGTATCTGTGAAAACCAAGCTCTTTATTTTGCGAAGTATCCATTTCGCTTGGTTGCTTTGCTATCTTTGATCACAATTATGAATGAGTCGGTTAAATTAAGGTAGTTCATGTTACATACACAATAACATTTATTACAGTGTTCGATTGATCAACTGAAGTAAGATCACGCGACATACGACCGGGGCCGCTAGATTTCAAGCAGGATGCAAATGTGTGCCTTTTAACTTTTCTTTTATTCAACCTCCTTTATTTGATTCAAAAGACATAATTAACGTGATAATACAACCAAGGCCAGCTTTTAATTCAGTGGAAAAATACAACAAATACTTCTGCAAGTCAGTTATCAAAACACCGTCGGGACTTAATTGGGTTCTTAGAGAAACGTCTGCGGACATAGCATACACATTTTACGTTTAAATACACATTGCATTTTTGATGATTACACTTAAAAGGAACTAAAACGGAAAATTAAAACAAAAATTTCACTTAATAAAAAGTATTTAATTGACATTTAAATATTAATGTACTGCCTGCACAAGGCGAAAGTGACATTTTCATTGATCGAATTTTCCCTGAATATCTTTAATTCCTGTGTACTACGAATGTCGTTTGGAAAGAAAATGTAACCAATTATATTACTTCTTATTAAAAACTGATAATTTTAAAGTGTTGATTAAAATTTCCAAGTCCTATCTACCGTTTTTGACCGTTTCAGACCATAAACGAGCGATATCTAAACGTTTCAGTTAGAAATTTTGATCACGATTTTCTTAAAGTTCAATAAATAGGGATAAATTTTGGGGGGTATATTCTGGTTTTAAAAAATGGGTTCCAGCCTGACCTCGCGTTATAAGCAGGCTCGCGAGTTATCAGGGCGCGAGTTATCGAGGGAGTGATGTATACAAGCTGGCACAAGCTTGCAAAGATGCATAAAAACCAACAAGCTTGCTCAAGCTTGCATGGACAAACTTATGCAAGGTTCACTGCTATAAAACTATTGCATGAAGAATGACATTACAGACCAGTCAAGAATACCGTTAATGATGATAAATATGTTGCAGTTAAATTAGAAAGGTGATCATATATAAAATAAATCTGAAATAAATGGAACAATTTCAACTATTCTGAAGTAGATTTATTTACAAAAGTACACATATCTTGAAACAGCCTTCTTTTAAGCATAAAGTTTTAAAATGGTGTTCAGGAAATATAAACTTCTTACAAAATTCATTTGCTAATTCTCTTTATTGTATGGTGAAAAGCCCATTTCTGCAAATTTACACCAGACACTGTAAAACAGTTTACAGAGGTATCGCTAAGATTTTACAATTAGGAGTCCAAGACTCCTATTTTGGTAAAATAGGAGTCCCCCCCAGCAAAAGGTGCAGTCCCCTCCCATAAGTATATTGGGCATACCTGAAGTGGCTAAATGTCCAGATGAGGAGAACCAGTGGTTGTCATCGAGTTTGATTTTCCAAATTCTTAACACCACTGACATATAACTCTTGTTTGTCCATTAGAATCAAAATGAATTTTGTCAATTCAAGGAAAGGCCTTATTCCGAACACTAAGAAAGGCATCACGCACTTTCTTACACTTGGCTACTGTTCCATCTAAACTATCAGTTCTAGCAACGTTAGTACACTTCTGAATCTCATTACAGTCTTCATCAGTTTGCCCTATCCAAAATAATTATCCATATATGCAATTGGCATTTTGTCTAAAAGTCACCGGCCATACATAACATTTTTCTTTTTACATCAGATTTGCATTACATGATTAAAAATAGTTATACTAGCACAAAAAACAAAATATTATCAAGTGTAAAGAAGAAATAATAATTTAATTACTCGAAATAGAAGTATACAACGCTGTTACTGTCCCTTAGCTACGATTTCCCACATACAGAGGACGCCAACCGGGAATGACGTACATTTATCCCCATAACACCGAAAACTATGATTAGGGAATATTTAGATGAAACTACTGAAAACTAATTTACTGTTCAACCATATATCGATATGCATGCACGACGCAGTAGATTATGTCGCTTTCAAAATTTCCATTGTTTCAATTTATTTTTGAAAATTCCGGTTAATACAGGTAAAAAGGAGTCAATGTTAGCTTCCCTATATCGGCCGACTTTTTAAAAAGAAAGGAAATCGGCACACTTAAAAGAATGCAAAGGAACCAAACTTGGCTTCCTTATGTCGGCCGACTTCTTAAGAAAAAACCGACACACTTAATAGATACCAAAGTCAGTTTCCGGGGTTGGTTTGCTTTGTAATAAAATAACCTTTGTATTTGACATCCTGTCAGTAAGTTTAAGCAAGGAAAACTGTTGAGTTTATTTTTCTCTGCCAGTTGTGTTTATTTATCACCCGGGCTTCTATTTGTTTTCCATATGTAATCATAACTGATGTTTGCTGGGCAAATAGTATACACAACACTAACTTGCTTTAATAATACCTTTGTAACCCATGCTAGCGAAAAGATTATCATTTGCTCTCACAGTGAATGTATTTTAAAATAATGTTTTTTATTTGCGAGATACCGTCGTATAGATAACCTGGATACAATACAATCTTGGTCAGTTTGCACCTTATAACTTATCATGCGTGAATGGCAGGTGCCTTCAAGCAATCGGGTGATATTTTCGTCTCTTTTGCGATTTTGTTATTTGACATAAGCGATACACACTACAGTAAGGATGTATACGCAAGCCGGCATCCTCTACATATACGGAGTTCGCGGATATGTTTTTTTCTTTAATAAATTTCGCATGATGAAAAAGAAGAAATAAATAATAATGCAAGGTTAGTTTCTTTCATTTATTTTCTTCAAATAAGTGTACGTGTATCAATTCTTTTGTACCGTGCAAGGGGGAGGGGGTCACAAATTCAACACAAAATTATTTCCTTTCTTATTTGTATGAAACAATGGAGCAAATAAGATTGACGGTATGACTAGTAATGACAAACTTTTAATTTACGCGCTCACACACTAAGACACTTTTAAATATAAAAGCAAACAATAAAACTAACTGGTAAGAGCTTCATATTGCAGCAATTAAAAACAAAATGCTTAACGTTATTCTCTCTCTCTCTCTCACTTTCAGCTGTAATCGATTGTGTATCATATGCAGCAGAGTTAGAACCTGAAGCCTAAAATTAAATATATTTGTTATAATATCTCATGTACACTACCCATAGAAAAATGTATACATATTCTGTAAAATATTGTCTGTTAAGTATTATTTTATAAATCAATATTGATAATTTGACTGGAAGACTTAAATTGAGAATGTCGTTGTGCAGATGCATATATTTTTTAGCATAAAAAAAAATGTATTTAAATATTTTAATTAGAACGAGCAAGATATGTCAGTTTGTGTTTTCTCTCATATATATGTGCGTTACGAAGTATAATTATTTTCTTTGAAAGAATATCAAGATAGTTTGTTTAAATATAGTTTTTTTTCTCCTAAAACCTATCTTACATAGTATCTACTTGTCGTTTGAAGAAAAAGAACTTCTTCAAACTATTGTTAAGTTGGGCCTAATTGTCTTTCGAGTTGGGCCGAATTGTCTTTGGGCCAAATTGACTATAATCCGGCATAAATGATATAACTTTCCCATCCCTCACCCTATTCGATCCCATAGCTTGAATCCACTTTTTTCTGATAAACAAGGTCTTTCAGCAAAAGAAAGAAACTTTTTTCTCATCACCACTCTTTTGGTAACATCCATATGCAACACAATGCACCATATTTGCTGTACAAAAGCACGATCGAAAGATATATCACATAAACATTTACGTGGGGAAATTACACACTTGAATGGCTAGGTTGAATAAAAGGGATAAATGTACGTCATATCCGTTTTTGGCACGCGGAAACTACCAATTGTTTACGGAGATTGCCGAATATTTTTTTCATTTAAAAAAGCGGATTTTAAGTCTAATTAAACATTTTTTTGGTGTGCATACATAACAAATGCTTTTGTTTATGACTATGATAATATTACAAGTTTGTACAATATAGGTGGCCAGTGACATTAAGTCTTGACATGCCTTGATTTTGAGGTCACATGCACTACTTATTTGGCTACACTAGGAAATGAACAATATAATGAAAGCTAAAGTTGTTCATTTGATCGATTCTTATAATGACCACATGCACATCTCTGGGTCTTTCTGCCTCTGAATTCAGTCACTGTAAATATCAGCACATTTTCCCACCACTAAGCAGCTAGTTTACATCTCTGAACTTGCAGACCAGCTATTGCATCATGTTCTTTTGATGTATTCTTATAATGACAACATGTACATCTGGGGGCCTTTCCGACATTGAATTCTGTCATTGCAAATATCAACACAGATAACATGATCAATAATCAACACATTTTCCCACTCAGCAGGTGGATGAAGATGGACTGGCAAGCCATTGAATTTGCCACGCAGCTATTTTGTGAGTATGGAGGACTTCTGCGCATGTGATTTTCTGCGTCCCAGATGAAAAATCTGCGTCCAAATGCGCGCGATTAGACGTTTCCGAGACTTCTGAACTTGGACCATTATGGGCATATTCAGGTTTTGCATTTGAATGCATGAATGGTAAAATTGTACTTTTTGGAGTGCAAAGTCCTGTTGTGCAGATTGCAAATGCGGTGTCAGCTTTGCATAAATTGCCAGTTAATGAAGATCATATATAGCAAGAAAGTACCCTCGGGTACTTTTACGGTAAAATACAATTACAACTATACCAAAATTGGCTACCTTGATTCTCACATGAGATCTAACTTGTGTTAGTCTTGTGTGCATTGTAACGAGCAAATCATATAGAACTCGCATGAGCAATAGAATCGAACAAAATTTCAAAATTAGATATGCAGGATCATATCCAATATATTGAGGGAACATTCCAAATATTCTGACTGCTACACAGAAAGGCAATCTTTTCAGTCTGAGGAATCTTGCAGGGCCGTTTTCTTGAATATGTCGGAAAATCTTGACATTTTTGTCTGCATGGCTTCAGAAACTTTTCCTCTCATCCAAATAGATATCCAGTTGGGGAAGCATGCTGTCAGGTGGTTACATTACCATCCCTTCTGTTAAAACAGTACTATTAGGTGAAAAACAATAATGTCAGCCATTTGAATACAGTGAACCACCTCTTCTAAACAAATCTTCTCACATAAAATTCTTCATCCTCCGCTGCTTCTTGTAGAGTCCGGTACCATCCACTGAAATAGATTACAGCAACATGTACTATGTAGCCTCGTCAAAATATTCGACTATTTACCTGCTTGGCAAAGGCATTTCATTTAAGCTCAACATCTGAGAAATATTTCACAAGTTATAGAAACGTCTATAAGTGTGATATACAAGTTGGCCATCCTTTAAAGAGATCCTAAATATTAGTATCATCATCCATTTTGAAAGGGATATGACATCTGCCAAATGATTGGTACTTAACATGTTTAAACAGAAGAAAGCAACGAAATTACTCAGTTGATACTTTGAGACCTTTGAAATACTCACTACCATCTTTTTAAAAAATTAAAACTATAAATAAAAATAAATCAATGCAGTGACCTCTGAAATTTTTCTCAATTCAAGTTCATTGCATGCGGGTAATTGCTGAATTTGATATACGAGAAGAAAACAGTCCCTAAGAAAAACGGAAATGGGATTAATATGCTTGCATATAATTTCATAGTTCATCCGGTGCATAGAAACACCAAAACGCACCTAAACACCGGAGCGCACCGAAGCACAGAAATGCATTGAAACACTGAAACGCATATATATGGATCAGGGTCAGAACGGACCGGTACCAAAAGAGCCCATGGCTAAAATGGACTAGTGTTGAAAAGACCCAGTCCAAAGAGGCCCGACCAAAAAAGGCCCATTTATTTATCAATTACTAAGTACTACTATAATGTATACTAAAATTAACTAATGCACAAATATAAAATCTTTATGTCTCACTATGAAATATCTATACATGCTGTGCAGTGAAGTGACAATTTGTATGTGAGTGATTATGAAATTAATTGCTACATGTTACTACTTGTTCTAAGTAAAATGAACAAAGAAGAAAATAAAGCAAGTTACTGAATGTGAGAAAGTTGAAATAAGACAAATACTAATTGTGAAAGAAAACATTCAAAGCAAAGCGAATAGATAACATCTTTCTTATAACATACACGAGTTTGTGTAATCTACGTGTTCCCTGTGTATGCCAACTTTGTCGTGGTAATGCTTTAAGTAATGACGATTCCATTAATGATTGATAAATATTTTCATTGCGAGGACTATATACTCTTTTCCTATTTCACATACATTCAGTATAGTTAATACATGTGTATGTGTAGTTTATTTTTATTGATATAGTTTAAGCTTTACATGGACGTTTGCTCTATTGCGTGTCTTGTAGGCACCATTATTGCATTGTGGTTGCAATGAAGGTCAAGTCAAAATTGGAAGAGTAGTAAGGGGTTATTTTTTTTTAAATTGTTATGTTGGGATAGATCGACAAGAAGATAAGGTAAAATGGCTAACTAGCATTAGCAACAATAGATAAAATAACGCTAACGCAATTTCAGATTTACAAATCAATTAATAATAACAACAATTAGTGATAATACATGAATATTAAATTCTATTATCAAATTCTACACATATACCTTACACCACACAAAATTGCACACAATGTCTGTAAAAGTTAATGGTACCATATAGGATGCAATTCTAGAATAGCAGCAGCAGATAAACACTGAACTATAAAAACACTATAAAAACATGCATACATAAATATTCACTTTTCAACAAGAAACCTAATGAAACAATAAAAAAAAAACAACATACAATGGCTGTCAAAGTTAACAGTACAGTTTAGGGTGCTTTCCTAGAATAACAGCATACATTTATTCATAATTTCCATGCCTTTGTGCTTCTAGTGTAGATCACAAGACATAAAAACCTGGGTAGATAAGAATGTTGAAACACAGTGTTACAACACGTGATTAAAAATGTGACTATCAGAAGGTCTCATAAGCTTCACAAGAACAGACGATTTTATTGAACATTCAAGAAAAAACACAATCACATACAAATCTTAAATTCATATTTAAGACAAGTCCATTTATGTAACTGTACGTGTGACGTAAAGTTCAAACATTTTGATTTAATACTACATTTAGGGCCATATTTTGAGATTTCAGTTTACTATAATAGGGGTTTCTTCAAAATTTATTGACGCTTTTCAGTCAAGAAATCAGTTACTGACCAAGGCAAATGGACCAACACGTCTTGATTTGACAGACGACGAATGGACCAGTGCCATGTTTGATAAGCCCCAGCTATAAAGTCATGTATAAGCTATAATCTACCTCTCTTGGGAATATTACCGCGGTCATGTGTTTGATGTCTGAAGATTTGCCACGGGCTAGTGTTAATCTCTTATACAAGGTTACATGACCAGCCGGAGACCGGAATTTTAAATCGGCAAAGGAGATAGATCGCACCATCTAAACAAAGACTTGTTGTTATCACAACTATGTGTTAAAGCTTAGTCCAAAGATCAAAGTGAAGCTCGCGGGGTGAGCGGGGCGTGTTCTCATCCGTCCCCACTTTGACAGACAGCGAGAGGGACATTATCCGCTAAGTTTGACTGGATCGGTTCACAGCGATATCCAATCGAAATTGAGATAGAGAGTGTGATTACAATTCCGAACTGAATGATACATCAGACGCGTAAGAGAAAATTTAGTATTCGCCTGCAAAGATTGCGGATCAATAGGGTTTACTCCGAGAAGAAACCACCCGTAATTTGGCTGAAAAACTTAGAGGTAGATTCTGAGGAAAGACAAAGCTTCGAAAGGTCAGTAAGTTATTTGTTCGATTTTTGCAGAATATTGCGGCATCATAATTGTAAGTATTTGTAGTAAATGTATTATACTTAATTACTAGGATTGTTTAGTATGTAGAATTACCTCTGTAGTGTTTCATTTACATGCGTATTTGAGAAATGGGCTTGAGCGTACGTAGAGAATTATTAGATGCGAGGCGGAATTATGTAGATTGTTAGCTTGTGGTCAGAATTAATTTAGTAATTCGCTCTTAGGTTACTTTGTAGTAAACTGGTGCATTTATTAATGAGCTATGTTAGAATTTAAACATGCTTGAATTGTGAATTTGGAATGGTTGAAGTATTTAAGATTATTTACTATGGAGGTATGAATATATCAGAGCATGGATATTTGAATATTTGCGTACTTTGTATGAGTTGTAAGGTAAAGAAATGCGTCTGATTACTGTGATATTGTTTAGTATAACGGGATTAAGAATATGTACCGATGTGACGGAATTTATTGATGTAAGTATAAGAAGTAATTGATACCGTACTGTATTATGATGTTTGTTTTGCCATACAAGAACGCATGGGTATCTCGATGTGAGCGAATGCGTGACCGAAGAAATTTAATAGCTGTTATCTGATGATAGGCTCTGTGTAGTGTGAGATGAGATGGCTAGAAAATATTGTACCGTCCTTGTGTTTTCACAGGAAGCTTTTAAGTGGACATAGAACTTCGGATTCTATTGTGTCCCGAGTCTTCATGAGTTGGAGACGGAATTGAGGCTGTAGTCAAGACAGTCGAAGTCAACATAAGAGTAGTCGTGGTAAAGAAAGTGGAGGAGGAGAAGGAGTCGAGATAAAGTGGAGGAGGAGGAGAAGGAATTTGGAGAAAAGTCGAAGAGGAAGGGGAGAAGGAAGTGGGAGAAGTAAGAAAGATAAAGGATACATCTTATGAGTAGAAATACAAGGACAGGTGGAAATTAATTTCACACTGCTAATCAAGTGATGTAATAAGCTCATTAAAGATTCGGGCGGAAGGAGTGTAATTGGAAATTTGTGTCGTTTGATTATTGAATTGTTCCTAACTTGTTATTCATTGAATTTCAACCTTTTGTGTATATTTAACCATCTAACCGTCGACATTGCTGACTGGGGGCTGGGAGCTTTACATCTATCTTTCACTAAATTTAACTTCCAACAAAATAGACCCTGGGGTGGGACTTCTATAGTAGTTTAAATAAAACATTGGGAGCACCCCACCCAACCATAACAATCCTCAAAACCAACAACAATTGCGAGTCCGTTAACTACACGTTAAACCAGATTGTAGAGTGGACATCGAAGCCTCTGACAGCAGTTGTATATTATTTATATGGCTTGGTGGATTGACATTTCAAGGAGAAAAGTATTACTAAGACTGGTGAATACCGACTCGCTGACAGTCAGAGACAGTTTCAAGTTTCCGAGGACACACGGAAAGAAAGTAGGACAATGAAAATGGAAAATAAATGAATGAAGAGTAAAAAAAGAGACTAAGACAAACAAATAGCATATATTTAGATACAGTATATTGCAACGAACGCACTTCATGTCGCATGGTAATTTCTCAGATTGCGTGCAAAAACCAATATACTATTAATTTGTTTGAATCAGCTCGCTATTTTCAAACTGATTTTCAAAACTGCATAAGCTGTAAATCCACTGTTTGATTGCTTATAAACTGATAGTTTTAAATGCCCGCATTTCTTGTACATATATTTCAGATTTCATATTAATAAGATTTATATTATAGTTTTATGATTGATTATGTGATGCAGTGTATATAAACATGTATAATATATTAGAACAGGGTGGTCCATCATCTTCAACCCCGCGGACCATGCATGCTGATTTACATTATAATTATAAAACTAATTATTGTATGAGCGCGGGCTACATTTGGCCACCCTGTACTAGAAAATTATCCAGTACGTCAACGTATTACTCGAGAATATGTTAAGGAACGAATTATATATGTTTTGTTCATGAGGTCATATGCTGAGGCCACAGACTTGTCAGTTTAATTTATATAACTTGGGATGTGCTTATTTGTGTTGTTGCTACATTTAATCTTATATACCGTCCGAGTGGCCACGTCAGACTTGCCTTACTTGTATAATAATTTTTAAACATTTATGCGTTACATGAAACAAATACATTTTGAAATATGTTCCTAAAATTGTCTTTGTGTATTAAACTCATTTCTGCAACTGTCCAGTATTCTATATTCTTCCTCCACTAGCAGAATAGGTTTTAAAAATGGTTAAAAAAAGACTGTCGATATGCTTGAAAGCGTACATTAGCCAGCCAGTGCGTACTATGTGCTATTAGCTAGTACATCTACTGCATATACCAGTAATGTAATTACTCTGAATTGTACTCAAACAACTTATGTTGTGATATAGATACCGAAACAAGGAAATGATTTGACACGCCATTCTCACACTGTTCTTTCCATTTAGACCATTAAAATAATTGTTCGCGCATAATTCATAATAGTTATACTTAAACTATACAGCTGTTTGACTTCCTGGTTGGCGCAACTCTCACGCATCCTGGAACTTAAGATAATAAGAAAAATGAAATTATTGATAACCACAAAATAATAATTTACTTAATAAATAATTACTAATATGTATTCATTATTAACAGCTTGAGCATTAAACTCATGTATACATTGCAATACACGCTGTTAATATTAAATTTATTTACTTTCAAAACTGTCGCCAAAATCCGCAATTTCCAGCTTCTAATTAATCTAAGTTACATTAATTGCAGTAAACGAAGTACATATTAATTTATTCCATAGCAAATATTTAATTTCACAGATATGAATTATACGTACACATCCAATATACACTATGGTATATACGATATAAATGAAGTGTGTTTCGGTGTTTTCATAAAGTTCCGGTGTTTCTGTGCATTTCGGTGTTTCTATGCACCCTAATTCATCAACCCATTTTCAAAACCTGACAGCTCTGCATCGAAATTTGCAGTTTGACAGGCGCAGCATTAAATAATAATTATCTGCAAAGTAGTTGTCTCAATGAGTATCTGGAGGAAGATTACAAAGTCACCTTTTGATATTTAATGTATTGTAAGCAAACACTGTGCAGCAACAACACTATATTCAGTGTGGTCTGGCTATACCTCCCCATTTATTTGTACCCCCTATCGATTTAAATAATGTAAACGTTTAATGTGATAAAAGGTGCAGAGAACTTAGTCAGTTGATTCATTGATTCATAATTTCTAACCTGACTGACCAGAATGGCCCTAACACTGGTATCCCTTGCACCTTACATGCTAAACGGGGTTTCCATACTAACACTGTGCCATATTGTATACACCATGGGTTAGTTTATATTCCTCAGCCAACATAGTGACATAGTTCACCCCCTTCGATAAATGCCGGGTAATTCCTTAAATTACGGTTATTATTACCATAACATAGTTTGGAGTTATATCCCTTTGCACACACGAACATAGAAATTAAACAGTTTGTTACATCGACGTGAAAGGCAAATTTGCAGATGTGATTCTTTTCCTTTGATTGATTCAACATTGTAAATATCGGCAGCAGACGACGGATGTATGCACATGTGTAGTCATGTATGTACATATATAGTCATGCACACTCACCCTTGCTGAAAATGGACTTGCCCATAAACTGTCCGTCTATTCACAGGAGTCTGATGTTTTATCAATAAAGCACGACGAAATCTCTGTCAACATGAAATCACTTTATCTGTATTATCAATGAACACAAGGAGAGCAAGCATGACCACAACTCTCCGCTCGAATCGACTTTTCTCACGCGTCTTTGATCGCTTCAGAATTGCAAGAAGACTGCAAAACTACACATATCCATTCAAAAGACAGTAACGTACCAACGCATAACTCTCGGACGACCATCGCATGAACCCAATCCGGCGAATTAACCTTTATTTTCACCATTACGGTCACAAACCCTTTCTAGCAGAATGCATAAGGCTGTCTCTGTCAGTTACAGAATAATGAAACTTACATCAGAAAGTTTTGGTCCTGTTCTAAACTTTTGCAACTAGGCAATTCTCAAAGGTATTTGCCTAATTTTGTTGTTTTGCAAGTGTTTTAATGAAAACTTTCAGTTGCAATAACGTAACATGTAGATAAAAAGGATAAATTTGTTAACATTACGTACATATATCAAACAAACTGATGATTAGCCATGTATATATTTGTACAAAAACTTATATTCTACATACACCTGGAAAAAACAAATTATTTCCCAATCTACAATGAATGCTTGGCTTTGATATTGGTATATATTAATTCAGCCCCTTCTCTGATTATTGTGTTCAGCGATCACAACCCCTTTAATTTCATAGTCAAGATGAATAACAACATCAGAGATTGTTAAAGTAGAGTTTGATGTTGCAGGAATATCATATTGACATTAGGCAAGTTAGGGAAAAGACAATTTAATAACAGATGCACTTTCATATGGATAGTAATATTATATTGTTTCATGTATACATTGTGCCATTCATAAGATTTAATCTTACTTAATTGTTGTATCACATGTATATTTGAGTAATAATACAAATAACGCTTTATTGCATAAATCCCAAAAGCGAAGCACAGATCTTTGATAGCATGTATTTTCTATGCTACATTGCTACATTGCAAAAATAAATTAACGCGTGTTTGAAATTTTTTACGTCTTCCCCATCCCATAAGCCTGGACGGTGGCAGTGAAACATAATAAGAGTCATGATAAATGGTTACAATATGGTACTATAAAGTAAAGTGGAAAGCTGAGCGAATTTACAACAAGATGTATAAGAGAAAATGTAATGTACATACATATGCATAGATGGATTAAAATATCACTGTTTCCTTTTGGAATGATTTTGATATAAAAACTCTAATAAAGAATAGTACAGTTATACCCGTACTACGTTCATTTATATTTCAGTAATATAATGATGTTACCCTTGCATTTGTTTTATACACCAACCAAAAGTAGAAAATACCTGTGTACGGTAGAGGGTGAAATATTAAAATATAGTCACAAACCAGCTGGAAAGGAAACTGATGGTACGTTTGTTAGCAATATATCTGAAAAACTTATACGTTAAATTTGAGGGATAAATAATGCTATGAAAAGAAATACTGCATTGCAGAGTTGAAAACAAAATGTCATTGACAATACATCTACTATAATTGCTATCAAAGATTTGAGTGTAAAGGCTGACAAATTTATTCACTATCACTCACACACTGATTCAGACTGAGATTCGTGTTTTATAGCCATCCTCTCGTTCAGTTTTAATAAGAACCTCAATAATTCTGTGAAGAAGAGATTGTAATGGTTGTAATATATTTTTCTGGCTTTTCATTTCTACCAATTTTCTGGGAGTGCTGCAATATTGTATGAACACTTTTACGTAAAGTCTTGTGTATGCCTCATAGCAGAATTCTGTTAAGGAATGATTGTGTTGCATTATTTTCTATGGCTCTCTCTGATAGCAGAATTCAGTTAATTGATTGCAGTTTTCTTAGCCTATCGGGCCCTATGAAGTCAATGGCTGAAGGATAATATGATGCTGTGTATGTAATAGAATTGCAAACTTCGTGAATATTACAAAGTGGTTGTCTTATTATTTAACGTTCATTATAAACTGGCATATATTTTTTTTAAAACTGGTGTGCCATGCAATATAAATGAATTACAAATTTATTATAATTTGCCCTCTGATTGACAGACAATGTATCGAATAGCAGCAATCATTTGACTACGTTTCAGACAGAAACGCAGCTTTACTGCCTTCATTCCCCTATACTCACAGGTACACTTGCACCGCTATCTTACAAACTTTATATAAGGAAGGACATTTATCACATTTAAACCCAATTAGAGTTCCAAGGAGCTTTAAAGAACAGACATAGTAATAGTAGTGAAACGTGCTCTTTCACCTTAACTATATATATCCCACGATTTCAATAACTTTTCCGACCATTAATCTCAATGAAAGTGTCAAAATATGTCCCACATGTTTCAAATCCAACCGGCCGTTCCAGGTGATTCATGACATCAGCTCATATTTTTGGCTTAGTTTTATTTCTATTTTCTAGCATCATCCAGTCACAAAATGTTCCACTGTTTGCAAATTCATGTGGTTGTTTAAAGAGAATTTTATACTTGTCTCTAAATCAAGTTATTAATAAGAGCATACACGGAAAAGAAGAAATATGTATCCAAGAAATGCGAAAACGATAAAAACAAATGTTATTAAATTAATTTGTGGTAACATTATTCACAATGGCTTCAAAAACATCGAAAAGGATAAAACACATAGGCAGAATACAAGAGTATAGAAAGTACTAACATAAAATTCAAACAAATAACAGAGCAACGTTTTGTGTTAAAAGAGCTTTATTTCCACTACCGGTCTTTCTATTGAACTCATTACCCATAGTGGGCTACATCTGGTAAAAAATATATTAAAATGAACAGTGAAAATATTAGTTTTATCTAATCTAGACAGAATACTGCTCAGAATTGTAGAATCATAAGACCCAAGGAGATCCAGCAGTGCTAAATTGCCCTCAGGCAGAAGAAATTGATGACAACCCCATTCTTCGTGAAGAAGTAGAAATTGCAGTTAGGTCACTAAAGAAAGGAAAGTCAGCCGGCGTTGACAACATACCAGCAGAGCTCATTCAAGCAGGAGGAGAATAGATAGTCTCAGTCCTAACAACAATCTGCAACAAGATATGGCAGACAGGGGAATGGCTCACCACATGGACTCAATCCTTAGTCATCGTGCTCCCCAAGAAAGGAAACCTACAGCTATGCCAAAACTACAGAACCATCAGTTTGATCAGTCACCCGAGCAAAGTCATGCTGAAGATAATTCTCAACAGAATAAAGCCTCAAGCAGAGAAAATTATTGCTGAAGAGCAGCCAGGCTTCCCAGCAGGAAGAAACACCACAGAACAAATCTTCAATCTCAGACTCCTTTGCGAGAAATACCTTCAGCATCAGCAGAATCTATACCACGTCTTTATAGATTTCAAAAGGGCCATTGATAGGGTATGGAATGCAGCCTTATGGGCAACTATGAGGAAGTACAACGTCAGCTCAGACCTGGTGCAGGTTGTTGAGCACCTCTATGACAAAACCACCAGTGTTGTCCTCATTAATGGCAGCAGAGGAGACTGGTTTCGAACAACAGTTGGAGTCAGACAGGGATGTATATTGTCTCCTACACTCTTCAACATTTTCCTGGAAAGCATCATGGAGGGTGCCTTGCATGACCACAAGGGCACTATCAGCATCGGAGGAAGAATAATCACCAACATTCGCTTCGCTGATGATATTGATGGTTTAGCAAGAGATGAAAAGGAACTGGTTGACTTGGTTGAGCTCCTCGACACAACCTCCACAGCATACGGTATTGAGATTAGCACCGAAAAAAAAAAAACTGATGACAAACAACACCAATGGCATCAGTGCAGAAATAAAGGTCAGTGGACAGAAGCTGGAAAGAGTCACAAGCTTTAAGTACTTGGGATCAATTATCACAGATGAGGGCTCCAAACCAGAACTACTTTGCAGTATTGCCCAAACAACAGCAGCAATACAAGGTTGAGACCAATATGGAAGATACCAACATTGTTGTTGGTTCCAAAATAAGGCTGATGCGCTCGATTGCCATATTCATCTTTTTGTATGCCTGTAAGCATGGACGCTTACATCAGATCTACACAGAAGGATTCAAACCTTCGAAATGAGATGCTACCGCAAGATCTTGGGCATATCATACATTGACCATGTAACCAACGAAGAGGTCCATAACAGGATCCAACAAGCCATCGGATCCTATGAAGATCTCTTGACCACTGTAAAAAAGCGGAAACTGAAGTGATATGGTCATGTCTCAAGATCATCTTGACTGGCAAAATCAATCTTGCAGTGTGAGGGTGCAGAAGAAGAGGCAGACAGAAAAAGAGGTGGGAAGACAATATTAAGAAATAGACGCGCATGGGATTTGGAGATTACCAAAGGGCAGTAGAGAACAGGGAAAGATGGATAGAATTGTTTGTAAAGTCAACTGTGGTGCCCCAACGACCTCTTGGGTTAAGGGATTGATGACGATGATGATGATGATGATGATGATGATGATGATGAATTTAGACATAGTGCTCCGCTGAATGCTGGTTTCTGAATTTATCATATCCAATCTCTGACATGCGCAATCCTTGAGTAGTGGTGAACCGTGAGACTGAGATTTATATTACTGATAGAGGTCAGAGTCTTCTACCCTACTCACCCATGAATTTGCCCAGCTTAACTTGTGTGCAAGCTTGAGAGTGAACGGGTTTTTGAAAATCTAAACCCGCACGCGACGAAACTTGACATGAGCGCGAGATCGTTGTGCTCGCCCTCCAAGCGACTGCAGTGGTACCGACGTGTACCCCATGTTTAATATTAGCAACCGCATTGCGGGCCGTCCATTAGACATCATCATTGCCGTTTTGATAAGCTCTCTATAAAACGTGTATTTACAGATCAGCGTTTGGAAAGCATTGTACTAGCTTGTGTATTTGATACACTTTATATCATCTCAAATAAATAGTAATCCGAGCAGTGTCTGGTTCATTTTATTTTGAGAATATTATATTAAACAATTAAAGAGTGTTTACGAAATGTCGATCAAAGCACTGGTGGTTGATACATTTAGTATTGTCAACGAAATGTTGCGTCTGTGGCTAATACCGAAATTAGATTGTCTGCCCAGTGATGTGTTTGTACCGTAACAGAAAATGCCAAATCGCTGTTTTGTCTAAATACATCATATCGGTTTATTACAGAGGCTCAAATGGGGGTGCATGATTGTTGAAATACTTATCAGGAGCATATTGAAACATTGACCATATCATGAAAAGGCGTTAGAACTTGCACATCGAAAAATCGCTAAGGAATATAATACGAAGAATGAAAAGTAATTGTATGATAGTGTACAAGGCAATTTTAAGTTGTTGACTTTGAATGTGTATCCCGGTATACCGCCTGCACACATAGAGACAGTAAAGATAACAAATATATCAATGATGGCAATATTGATAGTGACAAGATTGTAGACTACCAAGAGCAAATCAGTTAGACCGGAAATATATTAATGACATCCATACCCGAGTTGTATGAGTTATACAAATTGCTGTTTAATGACGAAGACGTGGAGCAGCGTAAGCAATTCGATAACTTTTATGAAGCTGTTTCCATGTACGATAAAGCAAAAACGATATCTAAGATATACCATCTCTCCTGAAAGCTTGATAGCATTGGATACAATCGAGCACAGTCTGGCTGTATTCGAGTGGGTCTAATACACGGTGATGGATGATTTGAGCTCATCTGGGCCCATAGTTTGTAACTGAATTATATGATTAATCTTGAAAAATAACAAGCCCGTTTATTTACAAGATCGAAATTTACAATTACACAAGAGACAAAAGTATTATACCTCACTGCATGGACTCCTTAAAATATTAACTAATCATCATAATTATCTCGCCTGGTTCCGATACCGTTATATGCACTTGAGGAGATAGCAGGAAGGCGACTGATAAATGAACAGAAACGAACAACCCAAAAGCTATATTTTGAGGAATCCTCATTTATGTAGAAAGTTAATGACACATGGACGTAGCAGATGCAAGCGTGTTTGTCTTGGAAAATATGAACATTCTGATAGAACATGCACTTATGAATACTGTAAATGACAGTTGGTTGCATTACGTGATGGCAACGATGTAGACCTACCATACCTGCTAGGCGTCATTGGAACTAAATCGCGTAATCAACCATGTATATCGGTATGCTAGTATTATAACTAGCACCGACAAAGACATGTGGAGAATGCAAAACGTCTTTGATGAGAAAAAGCCAAAGGAAAGACACAGAAGGTAAAGGAATAATATCCAGAATTTTAGACCATTAAAGTTTCTGATTCTGGTAAGTTTAAAATGATATTTCAAAAATCAATTTGCTAAACAAACACTTAGATTACGTTTAACAATTATATGCGAGTTGTTCCTACTAAGAATGTGCTCAACAAATCAGCGCGAGACCGTTGAAAAAGACTATCGATACGTGCAGCAAGATCTAGATGAGCAACGTCAGACTGTAAAGCAGCTGCGAGCAAAGTCAGCGCAGTTACGTCTGAAACTTTATTCACAAGCCTGGTAGACTGAAAATGCACATGAGGACTCTGATGAACAAAACAACTGACATATCGCATTTAATATAGCCTCTGAGGCTTGCCTTGTATGTTCGTCAACGAGTTCAAGTCACCGATTTTAAGTTGCACAGTAGATTTGGTGATTCAGAAGATTACCACCCAATCATTCCACACAAATACAAAGTTTGAGGCTTACACTCAAGAAAGTTAAGGAAGAACTCTTTCCAGATGCATGGAAGTTGATGTAAAGGTTTCCCGCATCAAATTGGCGATTTTGTTTCTTGCGGCATCGCGAGAGCGACAATACAAATCGACGTTGAAAACAGAAACAACGCATGTATCAACTCAGATTTGGTAAAATTTAATTAGTGTATAGGTTATTGGCATCAAAAGGTTTGAAGGAACCCTGAAATCCCACTTAATGTGTCTGAAGCTTAGTTGCCACTGATCGAGGCTTTTTAATCGTCGATGCCCCAGGATGACATTTCTGCATACGTCCCCTTGCAGTCGAACATCGTCAGGTTCGCGCCCGGATGTCGAAATCAGGGTGATTACAACGATCTGCATTTGCAGGCTGCTACTCACGGATCTCTTTGCGAGGTTTCGTGACTCCGCCGTGCGAGCGTGAAAGCTCCATCCCGCTCAGAACGTTTAATCAACAGGAATTGCCAGGGATGCACTTCTATAACAAAACCTCGTACTGAAACTGCTAATGGACATCGATAAGCATTTGTTTATTTTACGTAGTATCTGGGCCGGGATTTCCGTGTTGATTTATTGCTACGCTAGCAACGAAAGGATAAAATATCCCCGCCCTAAACATTTAGATAATGTATTAAGTCACAATTAGCCTATACACTGATCGATGATGCAACCGATCATTCAGCAAATAAACAGTTGAATAGTTCCTCCATGCCTAGTCGCGATGTACGCCAACATGTTCAGGACGAGACCGTACATGGTGTTTAACAAATGAAGCAACAACGGCTCCGAGAAGTGCTTTTCCTGGATCGATCTGAAGAAGCTATCACCATGTTACTGGTGCATGTGCATATATACGTTTAAAAAGCGTCTTCGACACTTGCTGAACTTTAGATGTTAACGCAACTCAGCTTGGCTGTATCTGCTGGCGTCATCTAGAACGGTTTGTGCATGTTTGCGTGACCAATCCACGACCACGTAGCTGATCATGTGGGAGAAGTAAGATCAGCCAGCTGAATATTGTTGGGCGTCATCACATCAAACCATCCATGGCAAACTTTCTTTGTCAATGTTAGATAAATCTGCCACAATGCTTGTTTTGCTAGTCATTCTCTGGCAACCACGTGGGTATCATTTCCCGGCATAGCTAACTACTGTTTGATCATTTCAATAACGGCGCTGACAGCAGCATATCGCGGTTTTGATTCCACCCACCCACTCACCCGTGAAAATTTTGCAAACATATTTGTTATATCGTGGCATTGCATGCATGAGTAACCTTATCCTTCATGCCTCATTTGCCTTTTTATCTTGCGAGTATTTCTTCGATGGTTCGTCCTGCGATTGCGTTCAACGCGTTGAAGTCACTTTGACAAGCACGAAGGCTGGTTGACGGCTTATACTCTAGATCATGTCGGTAAATGCAGCATCGACTTAATTTAGATGTTCTTCTACTGGCGCTGATTGTGCAGTCATATATCTAGCCGTGTTCCAGGTTAACAGTAATCGTATAAATAGAAATGTGTTCTACCAGAATATTTACTCCATGACGCCCCGGTAGTTTTGTCAGTGAGGCAACGATTTCATAGCCATTATTTTTTAAATCGAAACGATTTGACGAATATAATCTTCAGTGCTCCCCTCAGGACACAAGTTCTACCAATTACGGCTAGATCATCAAGCATAAGTATCCGAGTTTGATTTGTAGTAAGTAATTTTGTGAGGCATCGTACAAATAAGAAGGCATCATGATAAATTTACAACAATTGAGATTTAATTTGTCATCATCGTAAAAGACATCTGTCGCTGACATTTCTGACTGAGCGAAAATCCGTTTGCTCTAGCACAGTTCCATGTTTCTAATTTTGTTACGCTCCCTGATTAATGCTCCTGCCGGAACCAGAAAAACACAGCTGTTGTTGACTCTGATTTTCGATGGTTAAAACGGGATTGCTTGTACCTGATTGCACCATCCGCTGACGATCGACCGTGTTACGATGTACTCAGCGATCTCACAGTCGCGTATGAGTCGTCGAGGACGTTCTCGTCGTGAGCCATCCAGTTACTTTCCATGATTCATGAATCTCATGCAGTTGACGACCTTCTTGACCGGCAAGACAACCACGCCAAAATATTTTCTCGGGTAGACAAAAGAACTCAGACGTGATTAATGTGACTCAGCGATTCCTACACGTGCTCAAAGTGAGCGGGAAAGCTGCAACATGTTGATCTTTCGTGGTGCTGAAATACATGGCCTCAAAAACGTTCCTTGATCGGGTGTGCTGTTGACCATTCTTAGGATGGGTTTTGAAATATATCCTAACGACCAGTTTGAAGATTATATTTATGCTATACTGCTCCTAGCGCAATTTTAAAAAGAGCTTCTTTTACCAGATACAACAAGCTTTCAGATAATTAATATTTCCAATACCAGGAATAACATTGTATTTTGTTTCATGACCTAAAAGAGAATTTTCCTTTGTGCTTATACTGATCTAAACTTCTAATTTCTATTTCATTGACCGCAAGCACAATATGGAGAGGATTATTCCATTCATAACTGGAGATGCACAATTGTTCACATTATAAAAGCTACCGTTATGAATTTAGTTTTTAACATATAAATTCTAAATGTCAACTAACACAATATACAGATACCAAAGTCCAATATTTTAACAGGTGTATTTTTTTAAAATTTTCAACAACGAATATATCCCCAGTTGACCATATAGAATATCCACAGTTGTAGATTTATTTTCACCCCAAATAATCGCCCACGGAATTTTTTTGGAATTTGTTTCAGCTTTTCTACCTAGGTGGAAACTCCATACCTCTGATCCATAATAAGGTACAAATCCAACAAGAGTAGCGAAACGTTAATTTTTCCATTTCATTTCAAACAGTGTTTGCAAATAATCTGCATCAGTGAAAAAGAGCTAAGTTCCCGTGATCACTTTTATACTATCAGGTACCTTTTTGAATAAATGCTAGTATAGGTACTTAAATAAACGTACACGTTATAGTAATTCAAAATTTGATATAATAGGGGATTTGACCTGGTGCCTCTTTTAGAAACCCAATGTTTTGTTTTACCAGTGTTTACCTTAATGCACGAGGAATGCAAGTACGATTCCAAATGTATTCAATGTGGTTTGCTGCATATACTAAGAATACTGAATATACTAAGCGCTTTGAAAAAAAGTCTTTTTGTCCAAATAATTTATGTAGTAAAATGCCTAGTTTTAGTGAAGGAACCCTAGATATTATCCATACTAGACTAACACATAATGTAATAAGCTGATCTTTACCCTGTTCAACTTGTTGACGCCCCTTGTAGTTCCAGTGGTGGGATATTATCCATCGTCCATTTCATCATGTTCTGTCCCAAGTGTAGCCAGCAACGAACCAAGTTAACGAGAAAATTTCTCTCAGTGACATATCCAGCCGTTTGCTTATATTTTATGCTTCGTGGAATGGATGACGCAAAGAAATATAGACTTCTGCAAAATGTATGCAAAAGGTACTGAGTGATTTCAATAACTTAGTCAAATCGCGAAAGCTGTCGTTCTTCTCCGTTTCTATTTCTTCTCTCTCTCTCTCTCCAATATTTTTTCATTATTACTAACTGTTGTCATGTTGAAATATGTTGCAATATTTGTAGTATGTCGGGAAATGTCTATTTTAAGTTGTTAAAACTTATGCCCAATCCCATCGTATCATATTGTGACAATAAAGTATATTTACACAATAAAATACACTAACAAAAAAAAAAAAACAAATACTCTACGGAAACATCATCTACCTGGAGACCATAGGTCTATAAGCTGAACTCTAGTTCTTCTATGAAAACATTAGAAATATGGTGTGAAAAATCACTGTCGGAAACATAAACAGCTGTATCAAACATTTCATGAAATCTGATGAAATAGTTACATGTGAACCAGAAACCGCAAATATATTGGCCGAAACATTTGCGAAATATTTCTCAGAAGAAGATTATTCTGTAAACGTCTTCCGTGTAAAAATCCCAAAGAAACAGTTCCTCTAAATTTCCATCTTCTAATGCTGACGATTACAAAATTCCTTTTGCAATACTCTCACGATAGATCCCATGGCACTTCGTATGACCAACTAATGTCAACTCTAGATACACTACTAAACATGTTCAACACAACTTGAGACATTACAACTATCGTCCCGTATCAATACCAAAATATAGTCACAAAATCATTGAGCGGACGATAAATAGTAAACTATCCTGGTATTTATAATCAAACAAATTCGTTATCAGACGGTCAATATGGAATCACACCCATGCGAAGCACAAGAGACCATTGTGTCAGATTTTAAATATTTATTACATAAACTTTCATAAAGAAAGAACCGCATTTTTCTGCCCTTTTCAGCTGGAAGAAAGAGTATGACAAATCAACCTGGTTATCTAACAAAGATTCAAATTTTACTGCAGATATTGCAGCCTATGTAAATCTTTGAAGTACATTCAAATCTCTAAAAATATATTTCATCATTTTAGCACCAGTCGCAGAGATAAGGTGGTATTGTGCCAATCGTGTACATGACAAATATACATGACTCATGCAAGGTATACCTCTATTAGACTGTAATCTTCCAGTGTATATTGACAGTGGAACACATTCTTGCTGACAGTGTCGATTTCAGCCCAGTGCGACAGGGTGGAAATGTTTACTTAAACTGCTTGTAGAAACTGTATGTGGACGTACCACCAAAGGAAAATCTTGGACTTTTGAAGAGAATGAGGTTTAGATACCAAATTTTAATTATATTTTTCGAGATGTTATATGTATATTTTATCTGCTTTTTATACACATTTATGCAGAATTTTAACATCTTTACGTGTAATATTTCATCTTCGAATACTTAAATTTACATCTTTCTAAACTTTGGGCAATTCAAGTTTTTCGAACTGAACCTTATGGCACTACATAGCCACTCTTGAGCTGAGGAAACGTAAAACTCTGATATATACATGCATGCATTTTCATGCGTCTACACTATACTGTATGCATCCAGAGGATAATTTACGTTTGATAACGTGTCTTTAGATGTCATCAATAAGCCAAGAAGGCACGATACAAAAAACAGTTACTTTAAGGCTCAGCAACACACAATGTTTCTTTAATACCTTTCGGAAATATCATTCAACGCTTTCGGACTTATGGTAGATCTTGCCATTCCCATAGTTCAATCTAAGACTGTGCTTCATATACTTGGTCCCCAAGTCTGTCTCAAATAGTCTTTTTTTTTAGATACATTCAATATAAGTATGTTTACCTTGTAAAATGTACGACATCTCCAAAATTGTATTTATAGCTTAGCTGAGCACAAATTTATACATTGACCAACATTCAATAAGTACTTTATATTTCCCTTGTAAGGCATTATTTTAACCATTTTGACACATAAAACAAAATGACAGACAAGTGGACATGCTTATTGTGTTGACTGAAATCAATATCAATATCGCGGAATAAAGGACTTATCACGGTTGGTGTCATCTACGATAAGCAGACACGCCAATCAATATACGTTTCCACCGAAGCACTCAAGTAATTTTACCCCCATATTTCGAGTCTTCTCTGTTTATTACGACACTAGAAAAAAATACTTTGATCAATTACTAACAATAGTAACACATAATTATGAAAAATAAATTTCTTTACTCAGGATATCATAGTCGGCATATTTGGAAAGATAGCATGCAAGCAATTATTAAGTGGACAATCAGATTCCTTGATAGTTTTTGGCTCATAGGAAAATCATCAGAATAACTTGGCATAGAAGATAAACGATGACAACGTCAAGGTTACCATAAAATATTTTCCAGACATACGCCTAATATATTTTATAAAAGACATTTGAACCCATACGAGAACATGGATAATGTATTGAGATTTGCAAATTTTCAGTCACCCTCTCAAGGCTTTTATTTTGCATGATTCAAACAAAATATAGAGAATGTTATTGCAAGGCCCTTACAGACTCATCAGAGGAATTGGATGTGTCTGAATAGAGAATGTAAAGTTTTGGATGAATATGATTTAATAAAGTTTGAGAGAGAAAGGGGGGGGGGGAGAGAGCCAGGTACGAACTAACAGTTACACAAAACATGCGCTCATTTTCTAAAGATAATCATTGGCTACGGCCAAGAGATAAACGTTTTCATCAACAAAAATCTCAGTAGAAAAATGACTGCCTCGGACTGTGAAGTCTTTACAAAAAAGTGTATCCCTCTTACTTCAAATTAAGTAGAAAAGCATACTAGGCGTTTTACTACCATTCCCATCAAAAGACTAGAATATCTTTAGGCACCTGCAACATTACTTTTTGGAGATATACTATGTGCGAAAAAGATCTGATCTGTGGTAAACCTAATACGCTAACTGATGCTGCCTCGCGTACGAATTAGTTCGTTGGAATGAAGTAATGAATGCCAGCTGTACTGTTTTGTGCCCACACAGTTGTTTTCATTACGTGTGTGACTGGATCTCATAACATGGACTGCAATTCTGTCCTGCGTACGTTTATCTGTATTATAATATTCGCCTCATCTAAATTACACACGCAATCTTTGCCTTTATTTCAACACAAGCTAAAACAACCTTGCGGATACATTTTGCTTGCTCGGGAATAAAATATAAGAAATAAATTCACAATGTTATAATTTTCCTAATAGAGCGACGGTTTAGTTCCCAGTCGTATCGTATTGATCTGTGCAATTCTATACTTTCCTTTCACACTGATGCATTAACACTAATACATATATTTTTTTGGCTTCTTCATCTGTTGGAGTGTTGAGATAGGAAATCCTGAGAGAAAGCTTAATTTGCTACTGTGATTTGATCGGATATCTTTGCATTAAGATTAGGTTCTTTGATTTAAAGAAAATGAACAGAAAGGAACGGAGAACTAGAACAGTATTCGCTCCACTGGCTTCCGTTACGTGTCGCATACGAAGTACTAATCTTCGAGTTGGAAAGCTAAATGAAGGTAAGTAGCCGTCATTTATTAAACTTTTGTCAAACGATTTCTGAAATAATTAATACCTCGTGCTTCATCGAAAGACGAAAGAAAATGAATAATCTGACATGCATGCAAACGAGCACACCTATTTGAGAGAATGATATCATAGCTGGAAACAAAACCCACACCATCTCTGTTATTAATTTTTTCAGATGTTGATGTTTATCCTGACCTATTTTCAATCTTGCATCAGTACCATTGTTTTAATTTGAAAAAGAATCTTATTGTTTACTTGTCCTGTTGTGGACGTGCATCTAATTTTCTCCAATTTATATTTGTCCAGAGTCATATGTTTTATGCAGGGATGATTTTCGAACGCACTCTTTTAAAGTAAATACGTCAAAATATAAACATCATTTATATGCAAACCATTATTTATATAGTGATCTTGAAATGTAAATAACCTCAAACTGCAACTAAAATTTTAAATAATTTCAACAAACTAGAAGAAATTGCACTTCAAATACTGTGACTGATGTAAATTTGAAAATGGAAGAGATTTAAAGGAAGCATATTTCTGTAAATAATATTTATGAAGCAGAAACCTAATTCTCAACCTGGTGGCATTTTTAGAATTGTAGTAGTATTGAAAGTCAAACTACAGAATAAACAAATACGGAAACAAAACGAACAACAGTTAAATAAGCTAGTCGGCAAACAAATACACAAACGTGAGATACATATATTACGAGCCTCATATTCTCTATATAGAGTGCCTGTCTAATCATGCAATCATCTGCATAGCATACACTGAGCCTTATGCCATGCTATTTAGTCTGTCTCTCTCCAAAGTTCAAACCGTGCGCGTACATTGACTTGTCTTTATTAAGTCTTGTAAAAGGTCCTGTTGTTTTCAATTGGCTTGAATAAGAACTGATTGAGTACTAATAAAATACCATTTAGACAAGTTTCCTGAAGACCAAACTAGGACAAATACAATAATAAGGCATGTTCAGTAGAACAATCAAACACATTATAGACATTCAATCATGGGCCGAATTGATTGCTCTGTTGACAGAAGTAGTGAAGTGGGGGAGTATAGCGAAAATGGGAAAATACATTACAGACCACCACCCCCGGGCCAGTATAGCGACAGGATTTATAGCGACAGAAAATCACCCTGGGCCAGTATAGCGACAATGGGAATTTTGTATAGCGACAAGAGGAATGGAACAGGTAGGGTGAAGTTACGGTACTGGAGATTGGTAACAATGTAGCAAGTGGCTGACCTGAATACGCGTGGCTACCACTCTAGGTAGAGACAAACACAATAGATACTGAGACAGACATATACTAATACAAGCCCGAGATTTATATATAAAGCATTACCTAGACCTGAAATTATGTTGGCGGTGTTCATAAATTTGCATAATTATAATGATGCTATAAATAGTTATAATGAAGGAAAAGACTAACGTTAAAATGGATGTGACTAAAAGTAACGCTAAAATTACGAAATTGTCCCAGAATTTAACGGAGACTAAACATGTACCTGAACATTATGTTACATTGGTTTAGACTAAAAGTAGTACTAAAATTACGACATTGTCCCGGACTACAGTGGAGACTGAGAAAATCTGGAACATTAATATTCAAATGACTGTGACTAAATGTAACGCTAAAATTACGAAATTGTCCCAGAATTTAACGGAGACTGAACATATTCCAGAAGATTAAATTATATTTGTTTAGTCTAAAAGTAGTACGAAGATTACCAAAATGTCCCAAACTCTAGTGGAGACTGAGAAAAACTCCGGAAGATTGTATTCAGATTGCCGTGACTTAAAATATTGCACTAAATTTCCGAAACATTTAGCAGACTTGAATGGAAACTGATAACTAGTCAGATGGTTTGGTTGTCAGAATGGCAAAGACAAAGTGTAGCACTAAATTCTGAAATTGCACCGGACTTTAGCGGAGACTGAAAATAATCTATAGATAAATTTTAAAAATGTTACTAAGACTTAAAGTAGTACTGAAATTATTTAAACTCCTACAGTCCTTTGCGGAAACTGAAAAATTGTAAATAAAATATTAAAATAAGCGATACTATAGCGTCAATGGGAATTAGCATTACGGGACCCTACTTTTCTACTATAGCGTCACGATTTATAGCGTCAATGGGAATTAGCATTGCGGGACCCTACTTTGTACTATAGCGTCAAGACTTATAGCGTCAAATGGCAAACCCTGGGGCACTGTAGTGTCAATTGGAATTTTGTATGGAAACAATAAGAATGGAACAGGTAGGGTGACGTCATGGTACTCGACACTTGCAACAGAGAATAATGTTTTTGTGAGTTAAACATAAATTATACAACAACTAAAACATTTTTTTAGGCAAGAAAGAATAAATCGTTTCGAGGCAGTGGAGTGGCACTGAAAAGGGTCTTTGTCGCGAATGCATAGAACACACCACATATACTATCCAAACAAACGGACGCGAACGCATAAAACACACCACATATACTGTCCACACAAACGGACGCGAACGCATAAAATACACACATCTGCTATCCATACAAAGGGACGCGAATGCATAAAACACACCACATATACTATCCAAACAAACGGACGCGAACGCATAAAACACACCACATATACTATCAACACAAACGGACCCGAACGCATAAAATACACACTCTACTATCCACACAAACGAAGGAAGAGAAAGAAAAACACCCATATATACTATCTACACAAACGGACTAGAACGCATAAAACACACACATATATATACTATCCACACAAGCGATTGAGAATGCATAAAACACACCATATATACTATCCACACAAACGGACGCAAACGCATAAAACACACACACTATACTATTCACACAGAAGGGAAGGAAGAATAAAAACACCAAAATCTACTATCCACACAGAAGGGACAAGAAAAAACCTCATATCTACTATCCACTCAGAAACTAATAAAATAACCCATTATATACAATCCACATACGTACGTGCGCACAGCAACACATACAAATATACACACCAACAAACGTACGAGCACGCATACAAACGCACAATAATATGTTTTTATTCACTCTCAATTATCGCAACAGTCAAGCGGTGAACTTTGGGTTCTTGAATGAAGCCTTTCACTATGGACAGGATGGAAATTTTAAAGTGACCACCCACGAACCAGACAAGATTGTACGTTTACCCACACACCAAATCGTCAGCCGGCCCTTGGAAAAAAGCCTATCAAATCGTGTACCAGAAGCGAGTACGGCTTCACAACCACTTCACTTTACCGTACGGTCACGCTGGTATAAAGAAATGGTTCCAAGACGATAGTCACCAACAAGAAGGATGACTTCGACACAGCAAGAATCGACTGAAAAACCCCCAGAGAACTTTAAGTTCAAACCATACCATTTTCCGGTTTTCTTGCCTGACTATTGCAGTTGTGCCAGTCGATTGGAAACGTTTCAAAAATGGCCCATGGATAGGGAAGGATTACCTACTGCGAATGTTTTAGCTAGAACAGGATTTGTCTACTTGGGACCTGAGACTGGATTGGGATACGAAGTACAGTGTTTCAGTTGTGGTCTGAAGTAGCGTATGGATCGATGTATCTGCAAAGATTCAGCTATTCTGGAACATACGCAATTGTCTCCGCATTGTCCTTACCTTTCTATCGTCTTTCCACACTACGGTTCAGGTATGACGGTACCTTAGAGAAGGTAGTACCGATGTCCAAGAAGAAAAAACAGGAAGATTTCCAAAACTGGTCATAAAAGAGGAACGATGTACAAACTCGAGACTTCATTACGACTAGTATAAAAAGGGACAACGTCCAAGACCGATAGTTTATTGTCACTACCAACACCAAGCAAGAAAGATGAATCCTTTCACACAGCAAATATCGAGTGTAAGACTCAAGTCCAAAGAGAAACTCGAGTACTCTGCTGTGCCTTGCGATGACAGGGATCTCGTACGCTATGACCTCAGCGATTCAGTACCACATCATGGGAACATTGCTACGACTGTTCCTATCATGGAAAGTAACGCAGTGCGTGTCAAACCTGATGGATACGAAAGCGATGACACTCATCATCGTACACCTTTTCATTTTACTGGTTGTCATGGTCGATATCATCCTTATGAAACCATGCGGCTACCACCCTACGGATGTCATCTAAAACTGAGCAAACTCCTACATATTTCTCCGTACCCTCATCGAAATGAACCTGTGAAAGACGAATATTCGATCCCTGTGCGTTTGCC
Organism: Megalonaias nervosa; assembly: GCA_016617855.1. Classification (NCBI taxonomy): domain Eukaryota; kingdom Metazoa; phylum Mollusca; class Bivalvia; order Unionida; family Unionidae; genus Megalonaias; species Megalonaias nervosa. The sequence continues at coordinate 37,418 of JAECUM010015360.1, forward strand.
TGAATACTGCACCTATGAAAGTCGATTCGAAACCTTCCGAGGAAACTGGCCAAAATATCTGGGAGGACCTACCCCCGAAGAAGTAGCTAGAACCGGATTTATCTACTTGGGCGAAGGGGATAAAGTCAAGTGCTTCAGTTGCGGTGTGTCACTTCACCAGTGGGAGAAAAAAAGATTGTGCTTACCTGGAACATGCTCGATGGTCTCCAGATTATCACTACCTACCTTTAGTGGGACCTCGTCGTTGAAGTGGGAATACCATGTCGTTTAAGAAACCAGCTCCTTGGCTTGGAGTCAAACGTTGGAAAACCCCTAGACAGGTATTTAAACCCCACTGGAAAAATAATCTTCAAACTTTACCAAACAAATTGCAAGAGAAGATCTACAAGGACATTTGGCTGGGACTTGCCAGAGCAAAATATCAATGGGTGACTGAGGAACGTTTATGTCGAGAAATTCACAAGAGGAAATTGACAAAAGTTAACAAACAAGTCAGATTTCTCTGGATCAAGTGTGCGTTCTTCCGAATACTCCGCTTAGACCATTTACATTTAAAGATTTTATTGACATTCTTGACCGTTTCCTGGAATGGCAGTTGCCAGAAATTACTCACTATATTATTTACTTTTGCTCTACGAGAAGTGTTTGACTGACATAGTCATGGATACTTTACAAGAGAGCATTTATGGCTTGCCTGTGGAGTTGAGAGAACGCATTTACCGCGAGTTAGTCAAAATACAGGTGAAACGCAAAGAACAATTGCATCCGTTACGTCACCGATGTTTGAACCACTGGTACCTGAATGCTATAAAAGGACTGATTCTGAAGAAAGTGATCCAGTGGTCAGACATTGATCAACAACTCGTGGGCGAGAAGGATTGGTTTGTTGTTAGTGACTGTATGTACTACAAGGTAGACTTACTGCAACGAATTCCAGAAGAAGAGTTAGAGGATTACCAAAATCTTTAACACAATGTAAGCTTAGTTCAAGAGGACACGTCTGAACGGTGTGTGATGTGCAAGTTAGTGACTAAACAATTTAGATTTGCCACTGGAGTACGACCATCTCTGTGCAGAAAGTACACTTATTGTCTCCGACAAAAAGAGGCATAAAAACGGACTACCACTCCCAGAAGAACCACTCCCTTTAGGACAGGACATGACCGTTATCGACATCCCCGAAGGACCATTCCGGGAAGACACTTGTGTGACTGTGCCAAGGAGCGTAGAGGCTCTAAGAACATTACACACTGTCCCTACAATTTCACCTCTTGATCACCACAAATGTTGTACAGAGACTTGTTTATATTCCACTATGATCGTTTTAATGTGTTTTGTATTTGATGTATTTTTGTCTTTCGTGTTGTTCACTTTTAAAGATGACAATAAACGTGTCCTAAAAAAGTATAAAAACTCTTGTCTTGTCTGTCTTCCTGTCAACAGTGACATTCCTTTCACTACTACTATGGCTACCTCTACTGTCTCTGCTCCCTCTTCCTCCACTTTCAAAGTCATCGACGAACACGTAGATCGAACTAGTTGGGAGGCCTTGTATCTTCGCCATCCCTTTAACATGCTCATTGCGGGACCTAGAGGTTTGATCGAACATAAACGTCATTTGATCGATCGTCCACCTCAACGAATCGTGTGGTGTCACAAACGGTGGCAATCGCGTACAGCCTTCTGTGAGAAAGTCAAGGCGATTCCATCGTCTTTGTGGAAGGCATTCCTGGCGAAGACGACGGGATCGAGTCTGACCCTAGTCAAACCCATTTGGTCATCTTTGAGACGATGAAGAAGAAATTAAACTCTGGTTTACGCGCAAAGGACATCATTGTAATGCCAGTGTCATTTACATCACTCAAGCTTTGTTTCAACAAGGTAAAGGCCATAGCACCATCAGTCTCAATGCTCATTATGTGGTCTTGTTTAATAGCCCTAGAGACAAATCGCAAGTGCAAGTGTTAGCCAAACAGTTAGAAACGCCTTGGCTGACTCATGCGTACGACGATGCCATTCAAACCCCACATGCCTATTTACCCGTGGATTTAAAATCCACCACTCCCGATTATTTGCGATTTCGTACCCATCTGTTTCACCACTGGTGTCAAGACGGAGGACATGTCGTGTACACGTCCTCGTCGTCTACTTAACCACAACCACATTCACCAAAAAAATCTATAAAAACCTCGGTCACTTTGGCTTTGTCTCACACATCGTTAACATGACGTCCCTTCAGTCTCATCTTCCCATCAAATTGATTCGTGCCTTGTACGGCATCAGTCGCGAATAAAATCCACAAATACGTGCTCGTGTCTTAGAAGCTAGTCTCAAAGAAGTCTTACGATGGTTTACGGTGACAGCACGTCAATTACGCAAGGTATCATTCAGATTCCACATCAAACCAAACGTTATTTTTGACAGAAACAAAGTTGCCTTGACGCAACTGGCCGATCCTAGCATCGACACTCAAACCAAAAAGGAAATCATTTTGAAACCTGGAGGTAGAAGTTCTCTAGGAGGTGTCATCATTTGCTCCCTCTTAAAATGGGATCCCAATGCTTCCAAAGTTGTTCCCAAGAAAAAAGCCACTCCCCGACGTACCCAGAAGAAAAAGAAAAAGAGCAACAGTGTCAAGACCAGGTCACAGCCACAGAAAAAGATAAAGAAAATTCCACAGAAAACAGCTTCTACTCGCAAAAGAGAACGTCTCCGAAAACTTCTCCAGCGGTGACACCCTCTTCCTCTTTAGCGGCACTGGCCGCTGCTCACAAAGTACCTGTCCCAAAAATCAAAGTCCAAGAGAGATCGGGTATGTTAGAGAGTTTACTGAATTTGTCCAAGCAATAACTGTCCCGATTTAGTCCGATGCGAACTCCTCAACGTAGAGTGATACCTGTCATCAAGTTGATACGACGTAAAGACAATCAGTGGCGACGCATTCCAGTATAAAAATACCTGAGGCAAACAATACGGATCAGTGTTTTTGTGCTGCTGAACTCCCAAAGATGTCCCCTCCAAGAAGTTCACACTGTTACCATCGTCGTTCTTCTGTCCAAAAAGGAAAAGGAAAAAGAAAAAGACAGTCATGTCATCCAAAGAAACACTTAGCCAAACATCGGCGTCACCTTCATAAAAGGCATACTCGTCCAAAGAAAAAGAGGAGCCACCAGAAAGGAGGATTCTTTGGCGATTTTGGAAAACACATCGTCACCTTTATGACGAAGCGATAGTCCCAAAAACGGATAAAAGACCGTGTGAAAAGTCATCGACGTTAGTGTATTTTTGGTGTGTGCCCCGGAATCAACCAATCAACCAACAAACAAAGATGTCACCCCGCAAAAGACATCATTCTTCTATCCCCAAAGGATAGAAACGGAAAGGACTTCCTCCTCGTTTAGTCAAACATTGGGACATGTTGTCTGTCTTACCTCCACCCATGCGAAAAAAAACTCATTCAAACCGCCTCCAAAGATGTCATCGATACGGTGAGCGAATGTTGTCTGAATGTCTTGAAAGGAACGATAACTTTGTCTAAACAACAGAAAGAATGCTTAGCCAAACATCGACACGTTCTTCGTCAAATGGTCCAAAAGAAAATACCCATTCGTCAAAAGAAAAGATGTTGGTGCAACGCGGAGGAATTGCCATTTTACCCCTGTTAGGACCCTTGCTGGGAACTATAGCAGCACCCTTGCTGAAAGGAGTATTGTGAACATTTCCAAGAATCCTGGGATGAAGATAAAAAGGTCCAAGAAGATTAATGGAGGACTCTGGAGTCAAACGATCTCAGATGTGACTCTTGAAATCCAATGGAAGGACGAAAACTGACTTTAGTCCCTTACAAACGATGGATGGAATACCATCGTTGGCAAGAACAACGGACCCCGCATTTACCTCCCAATCCTCATTTGACCGAGGTATCCCAGTTACAACACGAATTGCAATCGTTGATGGATCGCAGCGATTTGTCCGAAACGGAAAAATCGCAACGGTAGGGTCAATTGTTACAATGACTGCAACACTTTCACCAGAAAGCTTTAGACGAAACAGCTCAGCCAACTCTGAAAGATTTTAAGGCCCTGACGAAAAGTTCACCACCACCACCACTACCATCCCCAGTGGTCAAGACAGATGCAGCCCAACGGTTGCCTGAGGAAGAAGAGGCAAGAGAAGTCTTTCAAACAGCGTCGGCAGCTCCCATCCCTAGTAAGATTGCAGCGTCCTTGTTGACCCCTTCCCCTACACCGCAACGAGAAGAACTTAAAGCTTGGGTTAAATTTTTCGGAAATTTAGTGCAATATTTTAAGTCACGGCAATCTGAATACAATCTTCCGGAGTTTTTCTCAGTCTTCACTAGAGTTTGGGACATTTTGATAATCTTAGTACTACTTTTAGACTAAACAAATATAATTTAATCTTCTGGGATATGTTCAGTCTCCGTTAAATTCTGGGACAATTTCGTAATTTTAGTGTTACTTTTAGTCACAGTCATTTGAATATTAATGTTCCAGATTTTCTCAGTCTCCACTGTAGTCCGGGACAATGTCGTAATTTTAGTACTACTTTAGTCTAAATCAATGTAACCTAATGTTCAGGTACATGTTTAGTCTCCGTTAAATTCTGGGACAATTTCGTAATTTTAGCGTTACTTTTAGTCACATCCATTTTAGCGTTAGTCTTTTCCTTCATTATAACTATTTATAGCATCATTATAATTATGCAAATTTATGAACACCGCCAACATAATTTCAGGTCTAGGTAATGCTTTATATATAAATCTCGGGCTTGTATTAGTATATGTCTGTCTCAGTATCCATTGTGTTTATCTCTACCTAGAGTGGTAGCCACGCGTATTCAGGTCAGTCACTTGCTACATTGTTACCAATCTCCAGTACCGTAACTTCACCCTGCCTGTTCCATTCCTCTTGTCGCTGTACAAAATTCCCATTGTCACTATACTGGCCCAGGGTGATTTTCTGTCGCTATAAATCGTGTTGCTATACTGGCCCGGGCGGGGGAGATCTGTAATGTATTTTCCCATTTTCGCTATACTACCCCACTTCACTACTGACAGAATACCAAAATGAGACGGTTTCATAGAATGCAGATAACAATTGTCTTGCTTATGTTTTTGAGTTCTTAAATTCTCGTTATAGCCTTCGATGAAATTATCAAAAATCACTATCTATGGGAGTCATTTATTTTCGGCCCAATTCAACTAAAAATTCGCTTTTCGAATTTAGAGAAGGAAATATTTAACAATCTCTTGATAAAAAATAGATTATTTTTGTTTTCATTTATGAAAAATGGACTTGTCAGTAACTGAAAGTATATCAGTTCTTGACGTATGAATAGTCGCTCGCAAGTTAACGATCAGGTGTCAATACATTCTTCAGAATAAGAGTTACAGTTTACAAAATCGTTCTGTTTTTATCTTTTTTGTCTGAAATTTTGTGAATATTTTGCACACGGCTGGAGACATCGTGCAAATAAAGAGAAAATTGTGACATATATCACCGCATTATACCAACTATTAAAAGCTACATTAACTGTGTGATGAATATTCAACAACTGTGTCATGTCTTTTCTTAGCGCCATGATGTGTTATAATAAAAGTCGTTCGCCATTTTGTGACGTAAAAATAAGCAACGCCTCATAGTAACATCATTGATTAATGCAAAGTCGTTGACGTTATATCATAAGCTGAATTCGAAACTTTAGTTAATTTGACACGAATTCATTGAAAGTTTTTTAATATTACAATATATCCAGGCCCAATCGGGGTGGGGGTGGGTGGGGCCGAGGAAGCTATATAGCCCGAGCCTCAATCCTTAAGGTGCCTCGTTTTTATACCACCTATTTGTAAATCGCTTAAATACTCTCACTGTGTACTTAGTTGTCTTTTGTATCTTTATGTAGTAAATTATATGGTCCTGTTTTGGCATTCGATTTCTTTTTGAACTTCAAGATATCCAGGGCCTAGAGACCTTAAACTTTCGATGTGGCCCAGGCCTCTCTCAGCCTTTGAATGGGTCTGAATATATCACTAATATTAAGTTACTCTTGGTATATTAATTTATTCAATTTGATTTCATAATTTTCATATCAAATGAAAACACGTGTACAATTCTCCGTATCTTCAATTTAACACACAAGTACACAGATTAATGAAACCTTCAAGCTTAACATTGAAAAAATGCTGCTAATTCTCTACTTTTTCAGGAGAACAATGTTGGTCAGTTTTGTTCTTGCTATTACAAAGGACTAGGTTAGCTTTACTCTCCAAACGGTCCTAAAATCCGGTAGAAAATACATTTTTATGGATATTCTTATATCTATCATAAACCGTTACAATGTTTATAAGAATTTAAAGTGGTACCTCTGCGACGTCCTGGTCACGTGTTAACATCACGACGTCACGTGACAAAATGCTAGAGGTAAGCTGACACGCACTATTAGCCAGACATATACCCTTTCAGGACGATATTTGACAGAGCGTATGCATACCTCACCGAGATATTTAGTCAGGTGGTACTAAAGTCTAATCATGATATAAATGGAAATAACCAAGTTGTAGCGTAAGTGCGCACTACAATAAAAATGAAGTCATTTGTTCCTCAGACGATTATCCAGGGATCACAGAAACAAGAGAAACTTATGCATTTTTAAAAGGAACCTGAAACAAATATGAGTATTCAGTCAAAATGAGGTTAAAAGAAAATAAATGTTTTCTACCTCTTTTACATCATATTATTTATACGCCATGTCAGCTGAGACTTAAAAAGTTTAAACCATAGCTATCTAGAATCATTTTTATTTAATTTATGTGAAAAGATTTATACTGTTAAATAGATAAGAAAAGAAAGGAAGGAATATTCGGGTTACGTAATTCGTTCCCTAGTGGGAATGGAGATGTGATAAGCCCTGTCGTCTATTCCTTTGGTCCTAGCATACTTGGTATCAAAATATGTGTGCAAAGATGTGGATTATACATGTAAGTACTCCTTGTAAATCATTTTCTAAAATTAAAACTTTCTTGTGTTGTCAACGTGTTGGAAATATATTGTAAACTTGCTGTTGAGAATTTAGACATTTATACAGATGGTATACTCAGTAGACAGCAATGAATTAACATACATGAATGATATATTCTTGACTGAAGCGCACTGAATACATGACTATTAGATGTAACTGAGTAACAATTGCAGTAAACTGAGAATGATGTGAGTTGGATGCATTATTCCATAAAGAATTTCCTTTGAAAACAAAAAACCACAGCTCTTCTTTTCAATCGTAACTTCAGCGAATATACATGCATAATATGAGAAGTAGATATTTTGTGCGAGAGTGATAGAGGTAATGATTATCATTTTTCATGTTGCCTACCGGTTTCGAAACGCCAATCGGCATAATTGTTTTTGTAATGGAGAAAAGATTCAAAGTATAGCTAAACTTGTTCTATCAATAGAGAGTGCAGTGAAAGTAACATGCATACAATACAAACAAGTAATGTTCCATTTTCAACTCAAATATATATGATCCCCCTTTCTCACTCCCACACCCCAGCCTCCGCCCAGTAGTTAGTAAACCTGGCTTAGAATATTATATAGTGTGGGTACAAAAGTCCAAAGGGATAAACATTGTATCACATGGTGTATTTTCTGATGTTCACTCTTTAAAAAGGAAGGCATCGGTAACGACCACTTTGATACCGCAAAACTAGTTCAGTGTTAACGCGAGATGCCTTGGAGGGGGATTTAAATTAAAGAGGTGAATTAACATTGGAATATTACATCAACAGTACCTTGATACTCTGCTTCTGATATACTGTATCTATCGACAAGCTGTTTTTTTATAAATTATTTTGTTGAACATTATCAGGTTTCCCTTATTGTGAAGCAAGCCAATAGTCTCAGAATTAATGGGTTTTTTCTGCTCAATTTCCCTCTCAATCCGACCGACTGGTTGTCCGTGTATGGAATCGTCCCTTAATATTTCATTCATATCTGTACGTCTTTCCATCGTTTTATTCGTCTCTAAGTCAGAGTTTGTCTGCCCATTAGTTTTTTCATCCATCCATTAGCCCATTGCCCATCTATCCTTTCGCTCTGTGCTGATTTGTCCATTTATGTTCATCTCTGTCTATTCGTCCGTTCTCTTTCATTCCCTATAGATTCATTACTTTGTCCGTGTGCCCCTGCGTCCGAATTTTATCCTTCTGTTGTTGTGTTTGTCTGCCAGTCAAAAGAACCCTGTGCTTTTTTTTTGTCAAAAAGTTGACTGTTTAGGTCATCATAAAATATTTTTGTTCAAACATTAATATGCAGCTTGTGCTTGCTTTCTTTTCGTACTTTCACCACTCCACCCATTGTTTCTCCACTTCAAAGGAGGATTGTTAAACTGTTATTCACGTTAGCAAATGAAGACTGTAAGCAATTGATATAAAAACTACATATGTTATTCTTCACCATGAACACATCTGCTTACTTGCATAAATACCTAAATACACACTGCACATATATACAACAATGGCATAGTTTACTAATAACTATGTCTGGTTCACAAATGCGTGTCATTCGAAAAACTAAAGCTCCGAACATACTTGCTTAATGTTCTATTGATTACTTCCCATCCGGTCGAACAGTCAAGCTCAGTACAAATTAGCAAAGTACGAAATGCAGCGCAGACGAAGAAAGAAAACTAAAAGAGAGAGAGAGAGAGAGAGAGAGAGAGAGAGAGAGAGAGAGAGAACAAATAAGTGTCTTAAGGGGGTTGGCTTATTGCACCGATAAAAACTAAAGTTTTGCATTGAAGCTTAACAAGACTAGGTTTTCTTCTTATAATTCACTTCGGTGGAGTATATTTCCATCTTAGTCATCCTACCACACATTTAAAGGTGCAATAAGGGGCAGTAACTCCCAAAATGGCAAGGGAATTCACTTTCAAGAGCAAATGCTAAAGAAACTTTCTAACCTTACTGCCCCACCCCAACATACACGCGCACACACACGCACGAACACACAAATAAATGTTCTATATACGTGTAGATCAATATTGGTATTCACTCATATTTGCCAGTAATACATACAATTAATAGAACAATAATAATGTTGTATTAGGCTCTTTGATGTGACCAGATCTAGTAAGATTGTGAAGGAATTATTTTTATTTTCATGATAGTATCCTTTTTTCCCTTAACTAAACATAGGATAGCAAACTAACTACAATATATTACTAAAATACATCTTTGTGATAAATTAAATATTTTGACCAGGAAAACTGTTCCGAATCATACAAACGAGAATTGTCGTCGTCTGATGCAACGTACCTCATAATAAATGAGAAAATATTCGGATACTGAAGAAACGTTTAGAATAATATAAATAACACATAAGAAATATATCAGTCTCGATAAAAATGAACGGAAAAATAATATCAACTTCTTTCTCTTGCGCATTTATTTTTACAAGTCTTTAGTACTCAAAACAGAACACGTTGATGCACGTCGGTCGACATCTTATTCTATATATGACGTAATCGTCATTTGGCATATAAAACAAATTAAAGACTAAAACCCAAGTCGAAAATACAACTTTCTATAAAGTACCCATATAATGTGTGTGTGATTTAGATTTTTAAAAATTTTTCAGTCATATCGCTACGATGTCTGCAGTGTGACAGTTTATAGTGATGTTTAGCACCGGGGCATCATGCCGCAGACATGTAGCATGATGTCCCACCCAGTCACATTATGCTGACACCAGGCCAACCAGTCCTAACACTAACCTCTTAATGCTGAGCGCCAAGCGAGGCAGCTGTTAGTACCATTTTTTGAAAGCCTTTGGTATGACTCGGCCGGGGTTCGAACCCGCGACCTCCCACATCCGAGGCGGACACTCTACCACTAGGCCACCGGAGCGGTAACCACCATATAATAGATAGATTCGGTAAAATATCATCTAAGTCAAAAGTGAGCATAGTCCTTTAAAGATCCAGTGATTTAATCTCCTCCTGTGGACACGATATGACAATGTATACAATTCATGAATTTAAGTACCAAAACAATATCTCAGGGACCGTTTCCTAAATCGCATGTTATACAGACATACAAATATGCGATATGAATGGGCGTGTTCTGCACAAGTGTTTGAGAACTTCGGTCCATCCGCAGGGGGCAGATCTTGGTGGATGAAGGAATTTTACTTGTAGTTATAATGGGGATTGTAACAAATTTACAAAGCGCGAAAATAATGAGTTTGTTCTGTAGATTTCTTGTAACAACTATGTTTAGTTTAAATGCAATGTAATGAGAACGAAAATTTCATCTGAGATCACGTAAGAACCTATGAAAGATAATTAATGTACTAAACATTTCCGGGCTGGCTACTATCTGACTGGGCTTTTACGCTAATTGGATTTGTTAAAAACCTTCTCACGCAAGAAATGTTCCTTTCTCCTGTCGGTGTCAGATCAGCAACAAACGAAATTCTGTTTCGAATACAATGTCTTCTTGTTGTATCCACTACTGGAAAAAATAAAATGAAAGCATGTTGACCCTTGGTTACACCGAGTGTAAGTGCTATAATGGAAGGAGATTAATTATATGCACCTGATAAAATCGTACAATATGTGCGTCAAAGATACGATCCCTTATCTTAAAACTAGTATGTCATGTCAGCAGTTATAGGACATAACTATGTAGGAAAGAAACAAGAAATAATTCTGAAAGATAAAAGAAACGAATTCATCTCTTAAATTACCTTAAACTTGTATTTTAACAAAAGTCAATACGATGTTCCTTCTCCAACAATTCCTGGACACATTTCTTTCGGGTAAGCATGGTCCGAAATGGCTTTATTCAGTTTGTCTAAAAGTGACTTTAGGACATGACTTTGGCTGATATCTCCAAAGATACCGTCATCTGAGCGACTCAGAATAGTCCTAATCAAAATTGTTATTTGTAAAAGGAATTAAAACGTTCGTTGAATAGCATTATGTTAGACAAATTGCAATTTATTTTACATTCGGAGAAGACATTGTGAACCTTTAATTTCCTTCATTATCGTTTGGCAATTTGCAGATTTGTAAGTATCGCTCAACTTTAACTACCAGATTTCCTTTAAACAAAACGAATGACTGCAGTGATATAACGATAAAAAGGTGGATTTTTCTTCAAGATGTTCCAGTACATTCCTATCAAAACAAAGAAAGATGTCAGTATATAGCTAAGACCTTCGTAAAAGTCCTGGCCCTCTCAGTAATATCTTATGACACTTTCAGAAAATGATATGCACCGGTCGCGTTTGGTTTAATACCTTGCGCTTATGTGACCCCGCCTGTACTTAGTCATCGGAATGTCACGTGCTGTAGTATTTATATTGTGTTTTAAACAATTGAAGTGCCAGAATAATGGTAATACATGGTTTAGTGTCTGCTGACGTCTGCTGTAGCTTTCAGGAAAAAGCTTTGAAGCATCGGCCACAGTCCTTTGACTTCCCCCTTACTCCGAGAAACTTTTGTAGACATCAAACTGTGTATTATCCATAAGGTTTATTCACTATGTTTTGCCCTCACCCCATAAAATTCCCAGAAGAATGACATAAAGTTCTGATGAAGAGATCAATAGCCAAGCAGCATTTTCCTCCGCGAATATAAGTCATGCACCGTAAGGAATTTGAAATGTGGAAATGACTGCCAATTATAAATTTGTGGAACAATACATATCTATTTGACATGACGATCAAAGATATTGGACGTATGTGTCTACATGTTTATATAGTCTAAATGTGCCACTGAAACGTGCTGGGAAAGATAAATGTGGGAAAGTCCTGTTCTTGTACGATTAGGTGATTAGTATCTAACTCTATGTTTCGTTTATTATACCTCTCATTCATAAATTGTTTGCTTTCGTTGTAAACATATAATAATAATTGCAAGCCAAATTATTATATAAACTTTCGTATGAGAGCAAAAGAATTATAAAATAGATCTCAGTTCTTATCATGAATTTTATATAACAAATGAAACTGTAGCAAGATTTTAAGACTCCTTTCAGCATAGAAACAATTTTATGTGATAATTATCACAACTTCAAAAGCAACTATTCACACTGTCTTGCTTTATAAACAGATACACAGAAAATGACTAAAGATCGACAATATTGAAGTAAATTATCAGCACTGCTTGAATCTAACCAACGAATAGGTTATAAATTCCTTAGAACAAAATATCAGTCACGCACATGGAGACAAAAACATAAGTTGCGATCATCGTGACAGGATAGTTTTGGGGTGGCTTTTTTGCTGATACAATATTTACTCTAATATTCCAAAATAAATTTCAGGATATATAAGAACTGAAAGTGTATTCTTTAACACCATATGTTGGTTCTTTCCACATAACAGAGCGGCATATCTAAACGATGTTATTATGTTGAAGTGAATGTTCGCGTATTTGTTTTAAGTCTAGTCGAGTTCTAATAACAGCAAAAGTGCCAGATAAAGTGACAGAAGTTGAAATGGGAAAAGACAGGATATCGTTGAAATCGTAGATTATTCAATCTTGTTTAAATCTGATCAATATACTTCAAGACAAAAAGTTGTCTTGAAGCTTCCCTACTAAGAATACTGCATGATGTCGAGTTCTAGTTGTTAGATTTTATCGATTCATAGCAGTTCACAGTTCAACACGGGGTTGCTTGTTTTAAATACAGATTTCATATCGAATGTTCTTCTACCCACAGCAAGTTCTTTTATTATGTTTTTTTTTGCCAGTGTATGAGTCAAAGCGTGAACGTCTAGTCACTCATACATACTGAGTCAGATTTTATGGGGTTTTTGTTATGGATTGTCTCTGACATCTATGCCGCCATAAACTTCAGCATAATATGAATTACACACCGTTTTAGGTCAATGCCTTGTTAAATTACTTAATGGCTTTTTGAGTGTTAAGGAAAGCGCTTTCTCAAGGAAAATGCATGTTTATTGCTTGTTTAATCACGAAGAAGTAAGGTACTTAGGCGGAAATTATAAAAGGTAACAAGTAATATTTAAGCCAGGGCATCTGAGTAGTAAAACAGGTGACTGCATGTCCTTTCAGTGTTTAAATGTTGACAATCAGTTCACAATATTCACTCGTGAGCTACGCATATGGTGGATTACATTGAAATGTATCGTTTGATGTTTAAACCGTATAGATTTGTTTGATGTTTAGACCATATAAGCACTGAGTCTGCAAAGTAGGAAAACTATTGAAATGGAATGGGCAGGTGGAAGGGAGGAAGATTGGTCTAAAGATGATATGACTTGTGTTGTGTGTTTATTTACTATTTTTGTTGTTTATTGCATTTGTTTTTATTGTTGATCTTTCGATAGCCTAAATCAAAGTCAGTGCTCTTTCTTACAGTTATGTGATATAATTATAATTTCTAAATTATATACAATATGCTGACTACTCTACGCTGACATAAGCACATATTTTATGAAGTGACACTAAAAGAAGGATGAAGAAAAATAGTAAGAAGAAAAAACAGAAGCAAAGAAAAGAAAAGAAAAGAAAGAAAAGAAACATGAACAGTTTTTCTACTTTCTTTCCATTTTTATTCATGTTGTAAGGGTAAGATATGTACACACGATAGCATATTGTCGCTTTCATTAAGTAAAATGTCAATTAATCATGTATTGCCCTTTCATGTGACTTGGTGGATGCAGCAATGTTTGTAGATTAGGATGACGAGTATATTTCCAGTTAAGTATCAATTATTTACATAACAACTACATATAATATGGGATTTAGGAAAATTTCTGGACATATATGGAGAATTTAGGAACAAAGCTTCTGAATATATCACACAGTTTGACTGAAAGGTATTAATTTCAGTAACTGGAAGGCATGTAGATTAATTATGCATGAGGCGCCTTGGCATTCAATGTTACTTATTTAAATAATATACGTGGAAGAATGGCAAAGAACAGCAGTTTGAACGAATGACAAAGAAATGTTTTATATATATGAAACAAATGCTTTTTAATTACAATTCCAGTTCAAGAAATATTTGTAAACTGGAGAAACAATGCATTAATTGTATCGGTTAATAATAACCCGTACAGTTTATGCTTTGTACCTCCGGTTTACAAATGCAGTTGATATTTATAAATACTTGACTGTCAATGTTCATTAACAGAAGTTTTCTGTAATGCATTTTTGTAAGTTTATGATCATTTATTCTAATGGTCTTACGTGGCGAAAAGATGAACTTTAGATACTGTGCGTAAACTGATCACCACTGGCAACTAAGGAAAGCATCGTTCCAAAAGTAAATGGTTGCTATCTGCAACAGAATAATATATATAAGATATTGCATTAAATGAATAAGCTGATATATTTCATTGAGTGGATGAAAATTCGTCAGTATGTCGCTCACGAGATGAAATATATACCTTATTCGTTAGGAACAAGCAAGTTTTCTTTTTTATGTCATGATCCAAAGTATTGGTTTGAAATATGTAAAACAGATTGGTGGAACATATTTTATAGTATCCCAATAGAAAATGTTAGCTATTCCTCGGTTATATTATGCCGTGCTTTGTGTATAATTGCACAAGGAATATCAATATTAATATAATTATATTCCCTAATTTCATGTAAAGAAATATAAAGAAACACTGGCCCGATTAAATATCCAGACAGCGTTTCTGGGTGAAGGACATAGAAATGAAGTAGGAGTCGAGTACACATTAGCCTGGAGTGGCCAAGGTAAAAACCAGCGATATGAAACTAGTTTTGAGTTTGCCATCTAATCACATTTAGTCTGCAAGCTCACAAATCTCCCACTGTCTGGAAAAATACATAATACTATCATCATTTCCTATGCACTCACCATAAGAAACCCAGATGAGATCAAAGACAGATTTTATGAAGACCTGAAGCCTATTATCGCAGACGTGCTGAAGGTAGACTAGCTCATCCTTCTTGGTGATTTCGATGCAGGAGTTGGCTCAGATACCCAGACATGGGCATGCGTCACTGGCAAACATGGCTTTGGCAATTGCAACAACAACGGACTTATACTAATGCACTACGACCTCCCAATCACCAACACAGGATGCCTCCTGCCAGACCGCACAGTCTGAAATGCACCAGCACTATAAGCACTGACGTCTCCTTTAGTACGTCATCGTCAGGCAAAGCGATAGGCAGGATGTCATAGTGAAGAAGACCACGAGAACTGTAGAATGTTGGACTGACCGCAGGCCCATCGTCTCCAAGGACAATATCTGTATTCACCCTAGGAGACTACAACAGGGCCAAAAAGAGGCCAACAGTTCAATGTCTCTAATTTGAAAGGAAAATGTGTAACAGGCGTTTGTTGAAGAACTGGGTAGGTAACTAATAACAATTCAGGTGAACGCTGAAAATGACAAGAAAAACAGGGCATGCTTCGGAGACTCTGTGTATACTGCTTCACCTGAACCTTTTACATAAACATCAATATTTGCTTGACGAGAACTATCCTGACACGAGGAGACTACTTAACAAGAAACACAGACTCCAAAAAGGGCTGTTTAGAAGACAGATCAGCGTCCTCTAAAAAGGCAGGACACAACAACATCAAAAGGACCGTACAATGAAAACTCAGAGAGTTGCAAAACTCATGGTTGTGGAACACCGATGATGAGATTAAGTTTTACGCAGACGTGAATGACATAAATAACTTCAAAGAAACTTTGAAGAATCTCTACAGGTTATTGTCATCAGAAACATCTCACATACTGACTGGGGAGGGCACCATATGTTCCACAGACAAAGAAAAGTACTACAAAGATCGGCATTTTCTCAACAACATCCCGAAACAACAGTCATATATCACGTACTTTCTCTATTATCTGTGGAAATCAACATGTCACTGATCCACTAACGTTGACTGAAACTGTGAAGTAACTGATCTGCTGTCAAATGGCGAAGAACCTGGAGCGGATGCTATACTGGCAGACGTCTACAAGCCGACATTTAGCACAAAGCTCTGAACTCTGTTTTGCGGAACCTTTGCGATCAATTTATAACTGTACAACACGAGTACAAGGATGCATCCGTCATCCACTTGTACAGGTGGAAAGGCAAAATACAATCGTCAGACAACCACTTAGTCATCTCCTTGATGTCAATTAATGGCACAATCCTGCTGACTCACTTCCTGCATAACTTCAGTCAAAGGCTCCTACTTGAGAGTCAGTGTTGTTTCAGGAAAGAACAAGAGACAATAGACGTTGTACTTTCAGCTCGGTCACTCCAACAGAAATGTCACGAATAAAACTCCTACCTGTACACGACTTTCTTCAACCTAACATATGCTTGGTCAATTAGTCGTGCGGCCTCAGGAAGGTCATGGCAAAATGTAGTTGACTTGAGAAACTCATCATAATGCTTGGCAATTCCATAATGGTATGGTCGGTCACCAATGGAGTCCCAAAACCTTTTAGAAGGATGTTTTCTGATAAGCTTTCATGACTAAGACACTGATATCGACATCAGATACCGGACTGATGGAAAGCTCTCCAGT
Source organism: Megalonaias nervosa (assembly GCA_016617855.1). NCBI lineage: Eukaryota > Metazoa > Mollusca > Bivalvia > Unionida > Unionidae > Megalonaias > Megalonaias nervosa. The sequence continues at coordinate 53,979 of JAECUM010015360.1, forward strand.
AGGATGAGGTTACTTGCAAAGACAAAGTTACAGGAATAACGGTTCTTTATGTCGTATTTACTGACCAATGCACCCTGAATGCCATATCCAACCCTGGCATGCAATATAGTATAGATCATTTATCTCCAGCATTTGATAATTTTGATGTTTCAATCAGTATAAAGAAGACAGAGGTGATGCGCTAACCTTCAATAGGAACGCCTGATGTAGAGTCTACCATCACAGTTAATGGCCACATACTCTAGGCCAGAGGTTTTCAATCTGTGTTAAGCTAATCACTAGTTGTCAGCGAGTATCATTCAGTTGGTCCACAGAAATGATGCGTAGCAATCGAGAACCTGAACGTTGCTCCAAAACAATAGGCTTATCATGAACATTATAAGGGAGAGACTACTGGTAATGAAATATGGGTTTTATGCTTCATTTGTAGAACTTAAAATGATAATTTTATCACGTTTAAGTTTTTAAGTTATGTGGCTCCCTTATGAAAAGTATTTTGCAATATTGAACTAAAGGTACAATCAACATCAGGAAAGATCGTTAAGTGGTCCGCCGAGACCCTCAGCAATGTTCAAGTGGTCCGCGTAATAAAACGTTTGAGAACCACTGACCTAGGCAGTGGACAGATTCAGCTATGCAGACAGTACTTTGCCATGTGAAGTCCACATAGATGGTGAAACCAAAATGAAAAGTGTCAAAGTAAGCGAAGGAGTGAAGCGGTCACACGGAGGTCAGAAGAAATTCTTCAGCACATCCACAAGTCAACCTCAAAACAGTTCGTCAATGAGCAATAGTCTTGGAAAGATTTTACACAGGATCGTTGCACCTGGTTCAGATTCATCGATAATGGAGTAGGTGAGGAGAATGGCAAACGCAGCGCGGAAGCGTGAGCAGCGTACATTTCGGAACTGCAGCATGTCTACTACTGATATAGCAACCCCAAGTGGCACATCTTGTCTAGTTTGCCAGAGAGTTCAGAGCACAAACTGACCTGTTCAACCACTCGCGTGATCGAAAGAAAACGTGCTTGCAGAAAACAATGTCATGGTCATCTTTCAACTCGAAGGACGAACAACAACAAATGCATGCACACACACACACACACACACACACACACACACACACACACACATATATATATATATATATATATATATATATATATATATATATATATATATATATATATATATATATATATATATAATATATGAGAAAGCAAAAAGATCATTTGAGAGGTGTTGGTACGCGGACTCAGAATACAAAGTTCACTGGTTCAGGCGAACGCGTGACCATTGTTGTAAGAGCATATCTGACTTGGAATGAAATATGCTAAGTTACAACGTTCGGTTTTCCCTATATCACTATCCCCAAAATGACAAATGAAATAATGAATGTACACGAAAATGTTACGCACCTCCGTTTTCCTCTCGCTAAATCTTAGCCCCTGACAGATGAAAATAATAATAAACATAAATCAAATTATTTTAGCATAAGGTTACAACATCTGGACGAATCTTTGCTTTTAGGAGAATAAGACAAGAACGGGAAATGCATTTCAAGCCTTCTCTACATTTTCTATCCGATGAAAGCCAATTAGCAGTTTATTGACATTCACATACCAGTATAAGTTGTCCCGAAGCTAAATACAAAAACATAAATGCATATTGCGTCAAATGTAGTGGGATCTAGTTTCTGGAAATAAGACATGATATATCAGTGGACGGCAAGGTAGATAGACAGGTGCGGCATGAAGTTAAGTATAAAATTATGTATGCAGGTATCTTCCTGGTAAGATTGACGGATTAAAGGATCCATTACGTTTGGCATTTAGTAGTATATTCGAGCGACTTTTTAAAATTTGATACAGTTTATTTAAACTTAAATAAAATACTAATTTAGTAATCACCTATTTTTAAAAATAAACATTATTTTTGTTTTATTTCAATACATGAAATGTGGACATAAAAACTTAAATTCATAGCGTATGCGAGCTTACATAGTTTTGAATGATATAAACCGGAATAACCATGAAACAGTTATTAGTCTTGGAGAGAACTGGCTGCTAAATCTGTATATGGCGGCACTTAGGATCAAGCCTAGTGCCAAATATGCATATTTCTTGTGTTTGAGCATGAAAAAGAAAGATCCATACCTTTTTACCAGCCTGATGGAGAGCAATGCAATATCTGAAATGTAATCAATTTGTGTACAGAAATGAATAATTGGAAGTATTCCGTATATGTCCTACTTTCACTTCATCTTTATACATATATACGAACAACATATTACTAATTAACCGGATAATAATTATTTGTGTGAATAAATCACGATATATAATAGCAATACCCATAAACTTATAGGCTGAGGATAATGAGTATGATATATGACCTAAGAATTGATGTTTATCTCGAACGCATGCCCGGCGAGCGCAATAGTTTCATCTCGTGACAAAACCAACGCAGATGGAAGAATAATTTATTTTTGGGGGAAATAATATATATCTTCATACCTATCTATGCCCATTCTTTTTTGGTCCGACTTTTGTCTGTCCTATTTATTTTCCTACATATGCCTCGCATACTCATTTCTATATCTCCTTTTACAAACATACATATGGACAGAAGAACAATATTATAAATCCCCATAGAAACAAGCGTATAAATTGATGAGAGAGACATACAGATATAAAGAGGGAGGGGGCTTTTGATTTCTAGCTCAATGAACATCACTCCCTTTAATATCCAGAAACATCTTCTCTTTAATAGCTAAAACAATTCCTTGAAAGTTAATACCAACAATTTTGAAAACTGAGGGTCTGGAAATTTACAAAGTTTAGGTCATTTAGTTCTATTGATGCACGTTCTGTCAATTAAATATATCCTGACCTTATCTTGGAACGAATATTAACAATTCAAGCTCCCAATAATCATTTTGTTTACATAGTTACAGTACCTGTCAATGCTGAATACAATTTATTTACTATCTTAACGCAGTGTACAGGGTGGATTTTCTCGAAGAAACAATGAAAACTTTGATGCCAATGTGATGGTGGAAAGATCATTTTTTGAAAACAGACTTGCCAGTATTAGTGTTATAATTACGGGGCCTGAAGTTTTATTCAACTAATTCGTGTACAAATAACACGTCTTACGTAATATATAATCTTGAAAATGAAAACCGACAAGATCGAAAAATAATCCATGAAATAATAGTCCTTGTGAATTATTTATTGCAAATTCACTCGTAATCAGTAGCAAGGGCTTGTAGAGCAATGTTAACTGCTATCTACAAAGAAACTATTACATAGATATAAGTGGGCACATTATGTGCTATGCGTAATCTTCAAGGATATAGATCATCATAATAGTTTTCCTCTCATATATACACACGTAATAATACTGTTCTGTAGGGAGTTAATAACATCTCTGACAGAATCTCACACAGATTCTACAAGACAGATGGATGTTACACAATAACCTGGATACTTCGCAGGTATGTAGCTTTTGAAACTTACACAAACCTTTTCTTCGTGGTATGATCAATAAATATTATTCACGGCTTTGATTGAACCAGTCTGTGACGAAATTATTTCGTTACGAAGATGATTAAAAACAAATCAATTAATACTTAGATGCTGATTAGAAAATGTAATACCAGATGAGATCAAAGTTCAGTTAGTGCTGTAGCACCATGTTTCTTAATCTGGTAAGCTTCCAACAAAATACTGGGATGGATAGATGTGAATCTGATGTTACAGAAAAAAGTAGATTTAGCAAATATTGTATCATGCAATCAAAGTTTTGTCATCCTCATTCTGACTGAATACCATTCGTTCAATGTAGACCCTATATAGTCAGTTTCAAAATATAATTATAAACGATTGGCAGTCTTTAATTAGACTCGATTTAATTTATGTTGTTAATGTAGACTGATTCGACTGAGAAGTATAGGATTTATTTGGGACTATCATTCTCACTGTTCTAACACAGCAGAAATTGGAGCTGAAAGTGGTACTTTTGTCTGTCGGGAGTCAGATATGTGTACGTTTTCAAACAGATATTAGCGTTTGCCAGTAATCTGTTAGTGTTGTAATATTATTGTTATGTCAAGAATTGCTTGTTTGCATTAAATCGCCGTTTGCTGTATACAGCTGGGAAAAAGCAAATCAATATCAGATTAATTTCAAGCAAAGTTTTCTGCTATCATAGGGTCGGAAAGTTCTATTTAATGGAAATAGCATGTGGTCGCAAAGTTCTATCTGATGGAAATAACATATGTTTGGAGTGTTTCATCTGATGTAAATAACATGCGTTGGAAAGCTCCTGCGGATGGAAATAACGTGAGATCGAAACGTTCCATCTGATGGAAATAATATGGGGTCGGAAAGTTTCACCTGATGGAAAAAACATGGGTTGGAACTTTCCGTCTGATGGAAATAACATGGCGTCGAAACGTTCCATCAGATGGAAATAACATGGGGTCGAAAAGTTCCATCTGATGGAAATGACCTTCTGTCACACTTATTCTGCGTTCTACAAGCAATGGTGATGAAATGTATAATGTATTTCATTAAAAGTCCATCTATGTGGATAAGTTTCTCATCTTATAAGAGAATGATAATAGGTTCAACGTGCCTTTGATTTGCTCTCTCTCTCTCTCTGACAAAAGCCAAAAAGTAAAGAACGCGTACATATATGAAAAACTTGATATAGAAAATGCGGAGTCACTCAAATTGTATCCATTGAAAGATCGCCAAAGTTCATGGTTCTGGAATCTAGAGCATGACCTAAGTAACTCTCCTCGGTATTCAGTCCTCTACAGATGTATGTGTCAATGGTATTGCTATGTAATCAATATTATTTAAGCCCAGCCAAGTTATACCCATATGTTTTAATGTGCGGAAAAGGCAAATTTGTGTTATAGCTCGAACAATTGTACAGCGGACGGCTAGTTAATGTGATCAAGCGATGTATTACGCAATCGAATTAGCGACACGTTGGCTATTGAATTAGATCCATTCGGTACGTGTAGGTCTGATGAAGTCCTTTTCAAATGGACGTTATACCCACTGTGGATCTTTGCAAGGACTTGCTATAATTTCTGTTTTGGATGTTTCTATGACGAAACTGAGACTTTGTTTTCAGTTCTATTATTTAAATTCAACGAAATCTACAGGGATGCGAGATACAAGTATCATTTTACATATCGGAATACAGCGATAGATTCTAAATCAGACTTAAGTGTGTGTAAGCCGTGCAACATCTGACGGTCAGTAGTCATTGCTGTGTCTTCATGACTGCTTCAGACATCGCTCCGTCAATCGCCGAACGCTGTAAACTTAAGCGATTGGCTGGTAATCGGAGGTAAGTGGTTTGCAATCCATGGTAAGAAGGGAAATAGGTCACTTAACAAAAAGGATAAGAGATCGTAAAGGTAATTTCCATGTTCAAAACTTACTTAAACCCCACGTCTTATATATTTACTGCCACCGTTTCTTTCTTGTTCATTATAGTCTTTACGGTTCATTTCATCAAATCTTGAAATTCTGGGATGACGTTTCAATTGTATGTTTAAGGCGTTAGAACCTGTGATACCCTTGAACCTAAAGTATTTAAAAATTGATACATCTGACAGTTGAGTTGTTCGTTTTTCAGTAATACCCCAAATTTCATGCATAATATAAGCTGTAGTAACTTATGCATGACCAAGAAAGTTCATATGGCAGGATTCGCACGGTCATTAAAGGTCAATGAAAGTCATTGAGATATTAACAGCTCAATTCAAGGCCTTGAAAGTCATCGATATTTCACCTTGGTCATTCAAAGTCATTGAATTTTAGAGATTATGTGTAAAAATGTGATTGAAAATTTTACCTTCGAGACATTTATTTTACCTTGTGTGGCGATTGGAAGTACGGTTTGATTTTCTGTCACATTTTAGCACTTCCACTATTATCGTAATCCACATGAAGTACTCGGATATCACGCATAGCGCCCCTTTGACATGATGTTATTAACACTCTTTAACTTCACTATGTTTAATTGTCACATTGGGTCCTGGACAAAACATTATGTTGTAGTCTGAACCATGCATGCGAGGAAGTTTTACAAATGCATGTTTAAAATACGGGCTACCTAAACAATCGAAAAGGGATGAATCCCATCTCGGTTCATCTTAGATGATTCAGTTCTGCAAATAGGCCTACTGCCTGAAGATAGTGATGACAATTTATTTTAAAGATATGAATTATATCAGATTAATGAAACTAGAAAAGTGCTAAAAGTGAGAATTTTAGCTGATGCAGCTTGTCTAAATTTAAGCTTGGAACTGAGTGGCACGCGCATCTATAAAAAAAATTTGGCGATTGTTGGCACCAATCTTTGGATTTATAAAGACGGATTAGCTTCTTCATATTCTTGAGGAGTGTTTTAAAATATTGTCTGGATATTTTATTTACATCCCAGTATATGGCACATTAAGGAATATTTTGAAACAATGAATAGTAGCACGGATTTATATTCTTTGATTCACCCGGATTAGTTTTCATTTTTAGATTAAATCCATGCAAGGTGAATAGTAATGTATAATTGGGTAAGATTTACTGCCAAATTATCCTAGATAGGAAACACATGGGGATATATGTTTTTACTGTCTTCCTAATTCACTTGAAGAAATGTAGGGATATCACACATTTATTTAATTTAGGGTACAATAAAAGGCGTTTTTAATTTTGACATAATGGTAAATTCCCAAAGTCCAGAAACTTGTGGCTACATGCTATTTTTAGAATTTGTTTTAATCAGCTTTTGGTGTAATATCTTAAGGTTGATGAGTGGAAAATAATAATAATAATAATAATAATAATAATAATAATAATAATAACAATGAGGGTAAATCCCCAAAAAGTTAACAGTTCTTCTTAAAAATGCATTATTCAAATACATTAAGCATAGCTTTATATATCCTTGTAAGGGTTCCGATAAGTTTAATAAATAAATGTAACTATAAAATTAGGAAGTACATATATTTATTTGATCCAAATAGCACTGTCTGAACAAGCAGACTATGTCATTAATGGACTTAAAATCCTAATACAGTATTTTGAATAGATAGGTAATCTGGCATTGTAGTCAGTAAAGCACCGACTCAAGAAAGTGAAATTTAAGCAGAGCTTATGTTAGTGAAAAATCTTATTTTGGAGCCAAAGTATCCAAAAGACAGTACCTTTGAGCAGTGTAAAAATGTACATAATAACCATAAAGAACAGTTTCCAAACTTGTTCCAGCTGGCTAAGCTCATTATATATATGCCCCATTAGCAGGGGCGTCTCAGCGCTATTTGTACACTGGTGAGGAACATATTAAGCTCGGAAAAATCAACAGATTAATGCGTATACAACAAGATGCAACATATTTTGAAGATTCTGATTTAAATAGGACTCTAACAGAGTGTAGCTGGAAGAAAGATAGATATTGAAGTGTTAGATATATTGTGAAATATGTGGCCATTTCCTCCTCTGAAGCAGAACACTTGATACCATGTGTAGTCATTGAAAACTGGCAAGTGGTCATTGAAAAGTCATTGAAAAGTCGTTGAACTTCATCTCTCGAGATCTGTATGAACCCTGTTGTGCAGTATTTATTTATCTATTAATTCAATAAAACATTTCTATATATTTAAGTCCGGTAAAGAATATTTGAAAGCGATAATTGACTGAGAATGCATGCTCATGTATCATTCTGAGGATTAAAACATAGCAATAACACCACGTGTGTTCAGTTTGGGGAAAGATGCAGTCTTAAACAATGCGAACAAGACAATAAGTTGCCTCCTTTGAAGAAAAGAGCGCTAGCGAGAAAAGATATTTCTGAAGCGATGTCAAAATTGACTTTTTGACTCTAAAGAAGAAAAATAATTGGTATCGGAATGACATGAATCTGTGGAAAATGTCTACACAATTAAAAATGTGTTAAGAACCAACACGTTCGTCTTGCATTAATTTTTTAAAGGTTTTGGAAAGAGTTTTCCATAAATGTAAATTGGACGACATCGCAAAACAGCTGAAGCGTAATGTTGTGAAAATCAACTTTTCCTGACTGTACGAGTTGTTAGAACTATTTTTCCAATCAAGCTTTTTGAAAGTTATCTTTCCCATTTTGGTGTCAATTATGTCAGCCTATATACGTCACGCATGTCCTTACGAGCAGCTGCGTTTTTATTTTATTAAATGTTGTCTCTATTAATGAGTCAGCATCGAATCTCTTTTAAAGGTGGAGAATCTTCAAATACAGAATCACTGTCTCTGATCGACGTAAAGAGTGTTCTCACGGAATGTTTGGTAGGAGGTAATTATCAGGTCTAACATGTTTGTAATGTCGACCTATATCTATATAATGTCCTTTTCCAACAAGATTTCCTGGGTCTTACGAGAAATTTTCTCCATACTTTTGACTTATTCCGATAGTGCATTGTCCATTAAAATATTTGTGTTTTGATCATGTTTGTCACAGTTGATATGCTTGCTAACTTGCTTAAATTATATCAATTAGTGATAAAGAACCACCTTCATAGACAATCTTGAAGTATCTTCATCGTTCACTGGACCTACCATTTGATTACGTCTATATTGAATAAAGATAAAAGCTTTTAACGTTTGTTTAATAGACATTCCTATAAATTATTAAGCTCCTCAAATAAATACATAGCCTAGTGTTCACGTTTCTCATACGGCGTACTGTATATGCGTTATGTTTAGCTTTCTGACTATTGTACAAGTCACATGGGTCATGTATGCGCATTTACTCATTTAAATTAAATATAAATTGTTCTTTTACAAATTTAACACTAATTTTCTTTAACCCAAGTCTATTCAGTCCTGATTATTAAATGCTGTGCACCTTAACTATCACCAACAAACTTCCAGACGAAAATTATCTATCGCTATGGACGCTTACAATGGTGGTCATGTATTAAACTTTGGTCAAAATAAGAGCGCATCGAGTGGAATCGTCACAATCGAGGGTCGCACGAATTTGTTTAATAATATGCGTAGCTTTCATTGTGACATCACAGCTCCCGACATTCAATCCGGATTGTACAGGATCACACCGTTAGATTCATTTCGTCCAAAAATGTCTACGTACTTTAACATCGATTTTGCCGCATGCACCTCTCGGGGTGTCTAAATAATGACCTTCCAAAGGAATATGGATGTATACGAATCCAAATTAAGTGAATACTTGCCACTTAAAGGTATGTAGAAATAAATTCTAAAAAATGACACCGATTACTGAAATAGTCGGTACTGAATGCCTATATAACCCTTGTGACTTACACAATAATTGCAAACATATCAGTGAGGTATATCTACATTTGTTGGTAATAATTCAAGAGAAATGCATTACATAAAGGAACTGTGGTGCGACATGTTGAAAGTACTGATCGTTTTATCCCAAAATTGATCAGCCACGTTGAAATTAGTCTCTCAATGTTTTTGTTTGATGTTAGACAAATTGCAATGAGTATACTCCGCAAAGAGATTCATATTTTTCATTTTGGTTTTGATGTATTACCGATATTATCTAGATCAGGCAGTAATAATAAGTTATACTTTATTATCTATGTTATTCACACCTTTTGGTACCAATTTATGGATATTCACCCTAACCCGGAAACTCCTATGGAAATAACAGGTCACGATTCAGACTTACAAATTAACAGTGACATTTTCGACTCTCATTCAGAAATGCAAGGAAAAGAGTCTTTCATTATGCTTCAGTGTGGAATAGCAAACTTCAGATACTGTAGCATCACACATTTTCGTGCACGACCAATGTTTATTGCTTTTGCTGCTGCCCCGAACCATGAATTTAAAGACGGAGCGAAACATTAGCCAAGTATGATGATGACCCTACCCATCCCAGCCAATGTTCTTCCTGTGTTTCGTTCCTAGAGATAAGGCGTTGTACTAGAATTTGATACTCATGTTTGGTGATACAATATTAGTTTATGTTTTATTTGAATCCATTGAGAAAAGTATTATAACGCATATATTATTGTTTCAATGCGCATGGGTCAATACGGTATCCGGTAGCTGTAATTTCCACCCTTTGCCTAAAATCAATATGGGTAATAATGAAACGAGAAAAAAAGCTTAAAGTAATGCTGAAAATGAAAGAAAGAATAATAAAATATACTACTACATAAGAATTACCTGTTCAAATCGATCCTTCGTTTGAGTACAATATTGTTGAAAACTTTAAATCATCCTGAAAACATTTATTTTTATCCCTGCATTTCATAATAACAGCAAGCCATGTAAAATACTAGAACAATTGCTGAAGCACACTTTTACGAATGAAACACTATGTATATTCAATAATAACAGCAGAGTATTAAAGCTGACACTTCACAAGCTTATGTATCAACATCGTGTAAAGCCTCGTGATACGCACAAATGCTGATTAGGTAAGTATCCCCAAATTGCAGAATGAAACTAGAAGAGCTTTCTCAAAACCACAGATAATAAGGTCCTGTGTTTCACTCATTGTTGCGTGAGCAGCAACTATCCATTCAGTTTGAACTGACTTTATTAATGGGTTGCAAGGTTTACAAATGAAGTGCACTGATCGTAGCAAGTTACATGTTCCTTTCCCATGATGGCCACCATGACCTGGTTAGTATACCAATTTTGGAAGTTTGATTTTAATTCTTCTTGTTACTCTTTATGTATTGTCCTATCTGGTGGTTCAAGTGTGTCTGTACACGAGACATCAAAACAAACAGAGTGTTACCACTGTATTTCAATATCGTTAGCAATCCTCGCACTTTGTTGGTATCTTCCTTTCATGATGAGCGCATAGATGAAAACACGGTGTAAGTGATTGATATTGACAGGTGTCTTATTTGTGCACGTAGAGGTTGTAGTACTTATTTAGTTCTGTTGGCTGTGTTGTCTTCCATTTTATGTTATGCACTCGAACAAAAACACGGCGTTAGTATTGAACTTGTCAGGTCTTTGATTTGTTACAATACATGTGGTAGAATTATATTAAACATTCAAATCACAGAAGTGTGCGTCGGCATGGTTTTATTCTTCAGCATTCTTTATTTTGGTTATCTGCAAGTTAAACTACGAAATTAAATAGCTACTAATATTCAAACTATTACAGACAAACCAACAAATTTAGGATCCCAAGAAGATCTTTGGGATTTTTTCCACAAAACCGCGTAAATTGAGCTCCACGAAAAAAATACTAGAGAACAATGAGTCTGCCAAGAATGTGTCCGATTTCAAAAGTGAACGTTTCTTTGACTAAAACACCAAAAAATATCCCCGAGACGGAGACAAATGTTTGGGAATTTGATCTCCTACCCCCCCCCCCGCCCCCTTTGCCTCCTGGTATATTCACAAAAAAGTGGAGTTGTCGTGTTGTCGGGTAGAATGATGACGCCCTTTTTAGAAAGCCTCTCTGCAACTGATGGCATGCATTTCCTATGGAAATCATCTCTAGGAGATTGAGGTGCTATAGTGTTACGTATATGTAATTAAATTGCTTGTGTGCTAGTTTTAAAGTTCTTTTTATTTTATTTTTGTTTCATTACACTTGATTGTAATGATAATTTTCATTGGATTTAAGTCTTTTTTTCCGAAAAATGGCTTGACTCGATTAGATTATAAGATTTTTTCAGCACTATGTTTAGCTCATAGATTTTGTAAACATCGAGTGAAAACGATTGGCTATTTCCAAGGTCATTTCGGCTCGCATGTTAGCTGGATTGTAAACAGTCTTTCTTTTTGATATATTTTCAGTGTGAAAATTTGATTCTTAGATAGGGCTATTCTAGCTACGTGACAATTGGTATTTTGTTTTATTACGCTGTTCGATGTTAAGAGACCACGTGACCCATCTCGCGAGACTGAAATGATGTTTTAGTTGGGTTTAATACTCGTTCTTAGTGAAATTTTGTCAGTCGTTCTTAACACCCTGAAGGAACAAGGTGTTTCTAATTGTTGTTGCCAGACTGTTTGAAGTTAATCTATTTTTTGGATTTAATTATTTATTCTCTAGAAAACTAAACAAGTGTATCTTTTTATAAAAAGTTCTGGGAGAAATAAATTCAGCGGAAATTTATTCTGGAGTTTAATGGAAACATTATAAGCTGCTATTCAATCGAGGATTTGTTAGCACCAGTACAACGACCTAGCCTGACGGCATCGCCTCCATACTGGAATTTCATCGAGATTCGAACCCGGATTCTATTAGAACTGTTTAGTGATAGGGCTTGTATTTTTCAATCTTAGGATTAAATTTTGGATTATATTCACAAACCGTAAGTCCTATTTCCAATTTTTACATTGTTTTCTAGGGAAATAAATTATTTTGTTAAAATATACAAAGCTTGTTGGCTTCACTCTTTTCTCTTGTTATTTTTGTACGAGCCTACATGTAACAACAGTCAATTCATCAGTACAAATCGTAATTCTCAGAGGCTAAAATTACAAGCAGATGCAGGCTACTAGCCAAGTTATCTGTTATGTTGAGATACGGCCTCGTGTATTCCAAAACTGGACTGTTTGTTTCAGTGGGCAAACCTTCAGTCGCCACCCTTACAACATACTTAGCTGCAATGGTCTCATGAACAGGTGACCCAAGATGATGACATTCGCTGCCACTTTGAGACCCAGTAGACGAATACATTCTTGGGCTGAGATTCTATTTCTTGTGAGGATTGACGCCAACGTCGAGAAGATTTTCATGCATGTTCTTGAGGTAGACAAACCATGTTCACTTATGTTAGGACCCAATCTCAAGTGACTTAAATAATGAGATAGTCTGATGTCGTGTTTGTCCTTGTTGAGAAGAAATCCAAAGCGGAGGAAGATTGAAGCAAGCAATATAATTTCTTGACTGTAATATAACGTACCTGGTGTTTTGAGATTTGTCGTCCAGTAAGTTGGAAGACGTGGACGAAGAGGTAGCTCTGAAGTGAGAAACTGCTCTATTCATAATTCTTGTGAAAAACCCAGGAACTTGTGCTGAGACTAAAAGGGACTGTTCTGTGCTGATATAATGTATCCCGGAAGGAGAAATTCAGGAATATTACTGGATGATATGTGTATTGGAAGACGGATGTATAGCTCTGAATGGATTGCGAAACCTTCATTCTGAACAACGTTTAGAACCAGTTTCATTGTCTCCGTTCTGAACCATGGTGCACGTATAAAACATCTAGAGAGCTTAAGTCAATAACAGTCCGAAACGTGCCATTTGCCTTTGAAACCTAGAACTGTCGTGAATAATATCCCAGTGATTAGGTGTTTGGAACAGTATCGTCCGCATTTTTAGTACGAAGATGTCCTATTTCCTGCTTACGAACGTCCTTCACAAAGGGTGCCTTGGACATTGAGGGAGGGGCGCCGATTGTAATTTGGAGGGCATCCGAAACAACGCGTCTAATTCTTGGATCGTCGGGGCAAGGTCTTTTCTATTCCGCAGCAACATGCTCAGTATTTGCTAAAGAGAAATAAGTAACAAGAGCGCTGTGAACATGACGTACTTTATTTATCAAAGGAGTTTGGGGAGGTGAGAAAATGGGCCAAAAACTGTCTCTCTTTCTTGATTTCATTGACCCTCGAGAACAGCAATTTGACTGTGTATAGGGCTTTATGCTTATTTCCTCGTTGGGAGTGTCCTATGGGGATCTTTCCAATTTCTCCGTGAACTGTTTTGGAACGAGTGCTGACTTTAATGATGCTAGGCCTGCACGAGATGTGTCTCCTTAGACGCCAATTTGCTTACTTCTTCCACATAACCACTGAAGAGCAGCTTTGACGACAGAGGTCTTGGGATGCTCTTTAAGAGAGAAGGGAGTGGAAAACAACGCATATCGTTCCACAAGCAACAAATTCACTGTTACTGTTATGGCACTGTCAAGGGTGAGTTTTGCTGCCATTTTCAGAACACGAGCTAGCGGTGAAACTAACTCACAAGTACGTCCAGCGGCATAACGGAGAACGATGTTCGGCTATGTCCCGTTTGCTGGAATACTGTAATGGATATCAAGTGAATCATAGAGTCTAATGTCACAACGTATCGGATCAGTTGTTGTGTGGTACTGAAATGCTTCCGGTTCAACCGTACTATTAAGGTTTTTGACGTACCCAGGCCTGCTATGTCTGTGTCGACGGCAGGATCCTTTATACGAAACATGGGCATATATGTCTTATGTCTTATAGTACACTTTGTTAAAGTTGAGTGGCAGTCAGGGGTCTCATCACTTAATGAGAGGTGGACGCTAATGAATAAAATGTGAATAAAGTATGACATGCACGACCTTTCTGGTCTCAAATATTAAACAATCAGTAACAAAACTCGTGTAATATCACAAGAAAACATTATTTTAGTGAACGTATCACCGACCAGGGCAGAAAAGCAACATGGCATCGACATGTATACCTTATGATGACGTTGTGCTATAATAAGGTTAGAAACTTTGCCTGAGATTGAAAAGAGTGATAGACGGACAGAAATATAGATAATATTCAGTTTTGTTCATCGAGAAAACTATTCAAACTCTCTGCCAGTTGGAAACAAAACTGTCAATTGCTTACAGGTTCCTGAAGTTTCTAGCACGAGAGGAAGTAGTAACAAGTTTGGACTGTATTTAGCGCCAATCCCTCCAGTCAAGTGGAGATCACTCTTGTTGTAGGTGGGCAGAAAACGTTTAGTTTTGCTATAGCTAAACTTTAGCTTGGGAGGGCTGTAACTGTGGGTCAGTGGTTCGACTAATAAAATAATATGTTCAAGTTACTTATTTGAATGAAAAACCCTTTTTGACTTAAAAGTGTATGGTGTACTTTAAATCAAGAAAAAGGTTTTACAAATTGTCTGTGTTACTGAAAGTGTACATGGTACGACATATTTGTTGGACATTGCCCCTCCTCTTATAAAGGAAGTTTTAAATTAATATCTTCTTGACAAGTATGAGATCATTTCTTTGTCATCCTTGAACACTCAGGACTTACTTTGCTTTCCTAGCACAATTAAATGTTAGAGTTCCCTCTGTTGGGAAAACAATACGTTCATATTCTTGGGCGTTTTGAAGTAAAAGGAACCCCACTATTTCCCTCGAGGGTGTTGGAAATTGAATAATATTGTAACTGAATTGAGATACAGTTGTAGCAATTTAAAAATTTATCTCTGTTTGTTGTACCTAACAAAAGACATCTTATTCATATGGATTCCAGTATGAAATTGTTATACAATTTTTCCTAGAGTGCTCCACACCAACAATAAATAATTAAATGGCTTACATCTGTTACATCGTTTCTTCTTGCCACCACTGATAAACGTTTAAATGGCAAAACCAACAAATTCAAATTTATAAATCTATATTTTTTGTAACTCCTGGCCCATGATTTTATCCAATTTTCATAATTCTTATTCATTGCTGTAATGTCTACAGAATATCTTTAGTTACGTTTGGTCTACGTGACTTGAATCTGTACAGAGGATAATATTGCATAGGATCTACACATACATGTTTACACTCGTGTTGAAAATCATTAATACTAATCTTAATAATAAGACTTAAATGGCACTTATGGCTTTATTTCCCAGTGGGTGATGGAATTTCGACGTCTTAAGAATAATTCTGTAACTTCCCATTTGCTGGGCTAGATTACGTGGACAGGACAAAAGACGCAAAAAGAGTAGTGTATGCTGTCACGTGGGGTCTACTACAAAATAGAGTCGTAATGTACAGAGCATTTAAGGAGAGAATTAAGCAATCAATTTCATTCCGACTTTTGGAGTCATTCACACTTATTGTGTTCGTGTTGTAAGTCTGAAGACGTGTTTTATGTTGTACTTAGATATTATTCGATAAAAAAAACATTTGTTTGGACTGTTCAGTGGGAATAGAAAGTGTTCATTATTTGGACTATAATATTATTCTGGAACTGTTATAAATTATTCGAAGGAATTCTGGACATCGTACAGGTTCTTGGAGGACCAGTATATTGAAATTGCTAAAGAACTTTTCATTCATTTAGGACTTTCATAGACCTTTATGAAGACTAGTCTGGATTTATTTCATAATACTGTAAGTTCCTTTCTCAGTGTCATCTATAACGTTGATAATTACATTGTTTCCTAAGTTTAACAAAACTTGTTGGTTTTGCCTCTTTTCTGCTACTTAATTTTGTGACCATAGAGTCGTAATAACATAAAATCAGCTCATTGGTTTGACTTTGATTCAAATTAATTTCTGCTTACTTTAAATAACTTCGTTTTCTTCATACTACTCAACCAGTCATTTTCATTCATTTTCTTATTTCTTTATTCATTTTAATAATTGTTTCAGTATTATTATATGTCTTAACTGTATTTTGTGTGGTGTTACGAGCCTATGCTCTAAAAATAAGTAACAGAAGAGCTAATGGGAAATAAACTTCCAGAAACGTCTTAATTTTTACAAAATAAAATGTTAGTTATAATTAGAAAGTCTGTTACTAAATTATAATATATAACCTGGATTATTTCAGGTGCACCAGGGGAATCGCAATAACCTAGACCCAGATCCAAATAAGTATGTTTACTTCTAATAATAATATTAATAATAATATTAAACCCATATGCATAGAGAATATTTTAGCTGTGTATAAGATGTTTACAGAATAAAAAATAAATAATTCTGGTTAAGTAGAAAATAATGTTGATTTTGGACAAGGTTAAGTCTGTCATACAATTTTACATTACAATAGCATATAATGCAATAAAAAACTATATTAAGAAACGAACAATGCAAATTACATATACATAACAGTGGTATTTTTTAATCACTGCATTTAATATGTCGCTTCTTCTGCTATGATATCTATATACAATACTTATAAGGGAGAGAACCCTTTAAAAGTTTTGAAAACGTGCGATCCAGTCCAGTTAGTCTTCTATATGTATAGGCAAAATAATTATTCAAATGTGTTACGTATATGTAATTTAGTTACTTGTGTGTTAGTTTTAATTTTTTTATTTTATTTTATTTTTGTTTCATTACATTTTATTGTAATGATAATTTTCACTGGATTTGAATCTTTTTTTCGGAAAATTTAAGTCTCTGTTTTGACCTGAGTAGAACGTAAAAGGTTGCTTTATCATTATTTTTAGCTCACCTTGGTTAAGTCGTTTGTAAACATTGAATGAAAACGATTGGCTATTACCAAGGTCATGTTCGGCCCATGTGTTAGCTAAGGTGTAAACAGCCTTTTTTATTTATTTTCAGCATGAGAATCTGATTCTCAGCTAGAGTATTTTGGCCTACGTATAAAATGGCATTTTTTGTTACTGCGCTATTCAAATTAGTCATCAAGTAGCCCCGTCACGTGATCCACCATGTGATCTAAAATCGCGACGTTAAAACAGCCATTTTCTAGTAGATTCATTCAGTCGTATCCTACACCTTTAGAGCTCAAGGTGCTCTTTTTTGTTGTTGATGCCAGTTTGTTTTGAAGCTCATCTATTTTTTGGGATTTAATAATTTATATTCTCTGGAAAACAACACAAGTTCTTTTGTTTATAAAAATTCTGGAACAAAGACATTTAGTGGAAATTTATTCTGGAATTCTAAACAGGAACATTATAAATTGTGATTCAACGAGGAACTGTTGCCATCAGTACAACGACCTCATCTGACGTCATCGCCTTCCATATTGGAACTTCATCGAGATTCGAACCTAGATTCAATTAGAACTGTTTAGTAATAGGACTTGTATTTTTCAATTCTGGGATTAATTTTTGGATTATATTCACAAACTGTAAGTCCTATTTCATATTTTTATCTTGTTTTCTAGGGAAATAAATTATTTTGTTAACATTTACAAGGCTTCGTGACTTCACTCTTTTCTTTTGTTACTTGTGTACGAGCCTACACGTAAGAAATGAAATAAAATGTTCTGCCGCTTGTTTATGCCGGACACGGCATTTACTGGCAATTATCACGTTCATTTACCGACTAGTATCAACATAAAAGCTAGCGTTCAGGAACTATATGATCCTATGAGGATTATAAATCAAGTGCTAAATCTTCCTGACTGCCCTTGGCAAGACAAGAAAGGAAGTTTCATGTGGTCCTTCTCCCCTTACCGTTGAGAACCTTGTTGGAAAACCCACAAGAACCTCGTTATGAAAACGTGCTTTTGATTTTTTGGCGAAATCCCAGAACTGGTCGTCCAAATAGGGCTTAAGTCAAACTTAGTTTATATTGGAATTATTCTTGATCTCTTTGCACTGCTAACAATGACGATAAAACCTAACCAAATTTTGAAGAATAAAATTCAGATGTTTTTATTGGACAAAAGATTGTGCTCAGTTAATGACAATTATAATTCTTGGAAGAAGTATTTTTAAGTCAAGTAAATTAATTTTGATACACGCTACTAAATGACTATGCACTATCAGTCA